>VZTI01001365.1:108845-161867 GCA_013397865.1 Struthidea cinerea | reverse complement strand
GTAAGAACCACATACAACTACTACACGTAAGATTGTCTAAAGATGACTTGGCTGCAGGCTAACCCAAAGAGATTCTTGACACAATTTTCACTAACCTGATTTTATTTAGGAAGACACTAAAAATAAATGGGCATAAACCATATTCTGACACACAAGGAGTGTCCCAGCCCTAATTAGAGGTAAGAAACACTGGTATTCCAGGTCTTTGAAGCTCATTCAGGGAATAAGTGAAGTTGTAGTTATCCAAAGCAGTTCATGTGCCCCTGGTTATGATCGAAATGGGTCCCTAAAACATAATAGTGAGAAATATCTGGGTAAAAAGGGGAAACTTCTGGAGCCACCCAGGCTAAATTTAGTAACACATTTTGGTAAAAACATTCATGCTTAGCTTCAGCCAACACAGCACCCTTTCTACATTCAAGTCCTTCCAAACATCTGGATTTCCTAGAATGTCTAGCCTTCCAAAGTGTTTACTTGTAAAGCTCTTCAGGACAAAGACTGTATTTATTTGTGCTCAGTATAGTATTTGTGGCTGTCTTTCAAAAATAGGAAAGGGAAAAAGATATAAGAGGTGTTTAAACTCTGCTGACTCAAAAGCCAAAAGAGTCAAAGTGATAAATGAACCTGCTTTTGCTAAGCTCAGAAAAAAATGGATGGGCAGCTCATAGTATAGGTGAAAAGACACCTTCTTCTTTACAGCTTAAATAGCAAGTGACCAATCTCTTTTATGAGATTTTTTTCTGAGTACCCAAATTCACCATGAAAATGTCTTTCCACTAAATGTTATAATCAAAGTGGATGCCTGACCTCTCATTTCTTACAGAAAAGCTACATACATATTTAGGTCTGGTGTCAGAAACATCCAGAGACAGCAAAATTGCCTTCATTTGAACACTAGCCAATCTAGACGAGGCTCTGCAAAACTATTTTTCCACATTTTCTCTGCTGTGGAAATAATGATAATAATTTAATTGTTCAAAACAGGTAATAAATACAGTTATTTACTCTGAAAAGTATAAAATGATGAGATTTTCTGGATATATTTTTTGTTGTGTGGGTTCTTTTATATTCATAAAATATAGCATACAGGATGAATTTCAGATTCCTCTTAGTTATTGAATTGATAATATTCTATTTGGGCATGAGATGGGGCTTTGAAAAAAGGAAATTCTAAATGTTCAGTGCTCTGGGAATTTTTTCCTTGCATGTTTTATAGAACTAGAATAACATCAAAACAAATGCCAAAAAATACCTTGAAAAATTAATGTTTTCCATTCGCTTAGTAGTACACGTGTTTTTGAGTGGTATACATCAAATGGCTTTACCAAGGAATGGAATAGAATAAACTTTATTTTACAAACAGGAAAACTGAGGCACAAGAATGTTAAAATGGTTTACCAACAGTCTTCAGGAAAGTGTGAAGGAGCCTTTTGAGGTCCAGCTCAGTGCTATTCATCATTGGTCTGTTAAATGCTGCCGCTATTTTGTGCATATCAGCTACAACAACATACTCAGCCACGGAAATAACCCAAATCTTTTATTTTCGACATCAGACAAAACCAAAGACATATCTATTATATGAGAATTAGAATCTTAACTCACTTTCCATTGCTACAATAATCTTTCAGAAGGTCACAGAATTCACCCTGATATAATCTGATTTCTAATTAAAAGACTTTTATAAAATAAAACATACTTTCCTCTGAGAAAGCAAAACCAAAAACTCCAGACAGCCTCTTTAAGATGTTTTACAATTCTGACCTCAACAGACAAAGAACAGAAACTCAATTAGTGGCGAAAATCTTTGATTCCATTTTGGCATTTATGTTATGGGAAGAAGGGAAATATATATGCTTCAAATCTTTTATACATATAATCTTCCTACTCCAATTTGTGACTAGAGTATCAGCTTGGATTTTGATTTTCACTGGATATGTCTAGGCTAATCTAGGCTTAAAATTAAATTCTCAAGGAAATTTTGGGTTATAATGCAACCATCTATGCACCATGTCTGCATCTAGGAGGCCTTCTCTGCTACTCATAGCTGTGATCACAGGGAATGTGTGAGCAACTGCCAGTGACAGAAGAATGTTCCATTGAAGCCATCCCCTGGCACAGTGGGAGAAGGCCACTAGGCTTTATAAGCAGTTTGCTATGCTCCTCCGGCCCTCTGCTGCCACCAAGAAAAAGCTGACTGAAAATATGAGATTGTTCTGTTGGAAAACTGAGTGGGAGAAAACCTTCCTCATTGGGAAGATTTGTTAGCTCTGTGGCCAAGCAGATGATACAGCTTCTCTTGTGAGAACATGACATGGTACAGGCAAAGGAGGAGTCTCAGGTTGATAAAGAAATGCAGCTTGAACCCTTGTCCTTGAACAGCAATGAAAACTGCCCACTCAGTACTCCTAAGTGCCACTACTATGTCTGGCATTTGGATTTGTGATCTATGAGATTTAGATCTTAGATCTATGAGAATTATTGAACAGGGTGTCCCTGGGCCCTTGGTACTGAAGATCAACCTTTCCCATTCCTAACCTGCACAACAAATCATCTGGTCCCTACGCAGATATGAAGGGCTGAACACACTACTTGGACTTGTGAAACCTTATCCTTCCAACAGTGACAGGACAAAAGGGAGTCATTTCAAACTGAAAGAGAGGAGGTTCAAATTAGATATTAGGAAAAAAATTCTTTACTGTGGGGATGGTGAGGAACATGTTGCCCAGAGAAGTTGTGGATGCCCCATCTCTGGCAGTGTTCAAGGCCAGGTTCAATGCAGCTCTGAGCAACCCGGTCTAATGAAAACTGTCCCTACTCATTATCTTTAAGGTCCCTTCCAACCCAAACCATTCTATGATTCTATGTGAGAAACATGCCTAATTTCTTTTTTTGTTTGCCTGATTCAAAAGCCTCTGTGTGGAAATATGACCATTTAGTTCTCTAAGGCTTGTTTGTTTGCTTTTTGATGATTTTCTAGAAGACCATTAAAGATCTGCCATGTAATTATAGGCTACTTCTTATTTTAATTGAAGAAACACAATGTTAAGTCTTTCCCAAATTAATCTTTTTTTTTTTTTCTCTGTGAAACAAATGGAAAAGTCTGTTATTTAAGCCATAATTAAGTATATACTTTTTCCTCACATATAATTACATTCACTGCATGGAATACCGCTTTCACTTATCCATAAAGTTTTAGAAAAATAAAGTGCATGAAATCTGCTAAAAATACTCTGGAAGAAATAATTTTTAAATCTTCTTAAATAAACCTCAAAAGGAACTCTGCAGAAACCATTTATCTCTTTTGTAGGTAACACTAGATTTGACTGTTAAACTAAAATAAAGAAAATATTCTTTTTTATTTGCCATAGAGCAAAAAGGTGCACAGAACTGATTGGAACCTGCATTTTGGTTCATGCCCATATCTTATTGAAAATTTTCTGCATTATTTTCAGTGGAAATAAAAACAGCTACTCCGTCACAGGAATTATATTTGTAAGGAAAATTGCCAGGACTGATCTAATACTGATAAACACAAATATTGGTGTGAATTTATGGACTAAATTCACAGCGCAATCTCACAGCATTTTACCCAAGACATAGTTTTATAATTCAGAGGAGACCAAACCCAGTGACTAAATAAATATAAAATGTACTTTACTTTACAGGTCACAACTAAAGTATGTTGGCAGATATCGTCAGTGATGCACCAACCAACTTTGTCTAAGCACTCATACATGACTTTGGAATTAAACAGAAAGCAGCTTACTTTTCAGCTAAAAACTCCAGGAGACCCTGTCACAGTCATTCATTCACACCTCAGTAGAAAACTATATCTGCTGAATTCAGTGCTTTCCTGATTGTTGTTTCTTTTACACATGCCAGTGGATTATTGGCTTCATTTGAAGTTTTAGTAAAACAATTAATCTTTTTAGAGATTCTAGTCCACTTTCTGATATTTTCAGAAGTACTAGTGGTGAGGCACAATTTGGAAAACAAAATGAATTCTCTACCAGACTGGCCTCATGCCCTACCTTCATTAGAGCAGTGGGACCATTTTGCTTCCTAGAGCTGAATTTTGAGAACTGTGAGTATCTCATTACCCCGTTACCGTCTGGAACACCCTGTGTGCAGCAGAGGTTAGAGGCAATGAGTTATGGCTGGAGGTGGAACACAGACCAAAGCAAGGGAGGCGAAATTCAGTTTTAAGCCAGAATATCCCTTTCTCTGCCACATAATTTGATATATTATTTCTTTAATCCACATGCAGCCTCTGTCATTCAGGAGGTAGAACAATGAACCATTGGTGGAAGGGATGTAGTCCTTTGGGAGAAACTACTTGAGAAAGCCAAATAATTCTCAACCAATCAGCGAGAGTAGAATTCTGGCTAAAAGAAGAGCAAAAACTGTAAAAAAGAAAAATTGTCTTTGGCATGGATACAAAGAAGAGGACTTGCATAAAATTGTGTTCCTGGAGATTAGGGCTGGAAGAGATAGCTGGACTATCTACTGTAACTTTCTTGCAGAAGAATGGCCATAGAAATACATCCAGTTGTAAAATTAATCTAAGTGACTGTTTTTCTTCACTGAATGAAGTAAAATCAGTGGTGTTTCATGCTTATTTGTATTCAAGAACATTAACTCTGTAGAAGTTATCTACAGTAAATATTGCGTCCACACAGACTTGATCGCTGGATTCCACGTGGTCTATATAGAATGGAATCAATTAGTTAGGACTGTAATAATTGCCGTCATTTACTCCTGCTCAACTCCTTCCCCACACAGATTTACAGGTGCACAGACTCCTTTCACTGCCAATGCAGCTTTGATCATGTGGACAAAAGTCCCCAAACATAATGAAAAAACAGAATGAAAGAGGGAAAAGATTGGGGTTTTTTCTGTGCTCTTTACTTCTTTAAGTGACTATGTGATATTGTAATTGGCAATTATTCCTTAAGCAGGACAAAATTGAATAATCATCTTGAAACCCCTCTGCAAGAGGATACCACCAATTCCCCAACAGTTCTGGAAAACAGTATCAAAGGGGAGGTCACTGTGGCAAGGGGGTTCCATGCATTTGCTCTGTGTGACTCCTGCCATGAGAAAGAATAAAGACCTATAGGCCAGACAGGAAACATTACATTAAAGACTTGGTAAGTCAGAGAGACATATTTTTGCATTGTTTGCGACTATCAAAATATTATTCACATCACGGCTGAAATGCAGGAGATGTGGTACTGAAAATTTTTAACATTTATTTTGAATCGTGGTAGTGAGCCAAGCCCCCAGGAGCTAAGGCCCCAGCCAATTGCTTGCTCCCCCGGCAGGATGGGGGAGAGAATCATAAGGGCAAAAGGGAAAAACTTTCAGTTTGAGATAAAGACATTTTAAGAAGTGAGGAAAAAAGAAAAAAAAAAAAAAGCCAAAAATAAAAACAAAAAAACAGGTGATGCAAGGACAATCACTCTCCACCCCCCATCAGCAGAGAAAGGCCCAGAGAGTCTCAAAGCAACACAGGTAGTATTAGAGCACTTCTATATTCATGTCAGAAGTGGAGAAGTGAGGCGCAAGTTGGAGTTAGAATCACAAAAAGGTCAGTTTCTTTCCTATACTTATAAGTTCCTTTCACTATTCTTACAGTGACCTGAGCCTCTGTCAGGACACAAGCCCAGCAGAGTAAGAGAACCGCCTGACAGAACTATTTCTAAGAAACCTATATGACATCTAGGAGCGTCAAAACCTGAAAACTCTTTTCTTTCTAGAATTATGTCGATGCCAGGTCTTTTGCTGGGAAAGCTCTGACATTTAGAGAACACACCAGGCATCTAAATCATGGTCTGCTGAGTAAGCACAAAATGTAACTCATCAAACTTCCTTTTCAGATGTACCTAAAGCAACTAAGGATTTCATTTAGGATAACTAAGGCCAAGTTACCTCATTATCCATCCCTGCACTGGGACCACTTTCCTGAAGATTATAAGGGCTCCAAAGATGGGAACCCAGGGGTAATGGGGAGGAGAGAGTTGCCAAATATGGCAATTGCCTCCAAAGTAAAAATTCCCAAAATCTTGTTGCTATTAGTAAAACTACTGTCACGGCAGAAGGACCCATCATCTGACAGGTAAGGGATGACAGAGAACATACCCTTGAGAAATTATTAAATATTTGTCTTGTTCGCATTAAGTTCCAACCTCTGCCACTAGCAGCAGAGCAACTTAAGAATGACCTTAACTGCCCTAAAATCTGTACCTGAATGAGGTCATGACCAAGGAGCAATGATGTTCCTCCTTGTGAGTGAACAGCTTTAGCATTTGTTCTATCCCAGCTGCCAAACTTGGCAGCTGTGCTGAACTGCAAGTTCCTATTCAGATCCTGTCATCTCTGTTACTCCACACACCTTCCCTCGCAGTTATTTCCTGTACTAGTCCAGGATCTTTCTGTGGGACCTCTTGCAAGAGCATCCAAGGAACAGGAGGAAAGTTCTGGTGATTTCCTTTCTTAACCCCTTCATCTGAGTAGGTGGAGCACAGGTTTTGTGCAGGATGTCAAAACTGATTGCAAATGGGAAAGCAGAGACAGAGGCCATTCCTGGGATCAAGCTCAGCTTGAAGCTGCACCCTGACACCTTCATCCCTTGCTGACCTATTCCTTGGATTACATAGCCTTGATACAAGTTTAGAGTAGTACAGCTTTTCCTTGGCTTACTTGCAGAACATATGGAAAGGAAGACCTGGGATCCAGAACATCCACACTACCTTCCCACCAAAAAACTCCACTGCCTCTGAAGCAACCATCCTGGTTGCTAATGAGCACACAGACAATTTTAAGAGGTCGTCTTCTGGGGGAGGAGAGCATGGCTGGACCTATCTGTCTGGAAGCTGCTGTGTTCTTCTTAGGAGATGCCAGCGACTGCTGGTGACACAGGGGTCACAAGACCTGTGGTTACAGATCTGAAGGGTGTGAACTCACTCCCTCATTTCACTCCTGTCTTTCCTTCTTGTGGCCAGGCAACCCCTCTCAGCACACAGACCTCCTCCTGGTTTGATGGAGGCTGGCATCCATGGCACTGAGATATGGAGACAGACATCTGGAGCGGAAGCACAAGAGAAAACAAGCTTAGTGGGAAACCACTTCAGGCTGAATCATGAACTTGAGTGGAACAGCTGAGAGATGGAAGAATTGTTTGACAAGGGCCACCCCTGGGAGTGAAAACCATGGGAAGGTGAAGCCTCTAGGAGAAAGACAGTGAGATTTCTTTCTCATTTATTACTGTTGAGCTGTTTTATTTCTGGGGCAGAATGACCTCTGCTATTCCACAGACTGCACTCAGGCAGAAGAAGGGAACCTAGACTCCCATGAGAATTTCCTGAATAAACACTGTAATTACTTGGGGGAATAAAGATGAGGGCTGGTTACAAAAAAAAATGAGTGGGAGATTAAATTGTCAAGTGGCAGATGAAATCCAATGTAGGTAAATGAAAAATGTTACATTCAGTGAGAAACAATCCTACTTTTACATTCATTAAATAGTGGTCAGAGAGATTTTGAAGTTGTTATAGAGAAAGCTGTGGAAAACCAGCAACTCAGTGCTCGGGATCAAGGCCTGCTATCGATGCTCCTGTGATGTGCATGTTCTGTCCTGTGCCCATGAACTCTGCATTTGGTGGCTACAATCATCTCACTATTAATACTTGATAATGGAATTTGTAATGAGATATCAGTAGTCCAAGCCCCAAAGACCAAGATTACTCCGATTTAAATGAAAATTTTCATACCTCAGCTACTAAACATACTTGTATTCAGCATTTTTCAGAAGCCTCCATTTAAAATGTAAAGCTCAGGTGAAGTCTCTATGCCAATGACACCGTCGATATGATCAATAAAGAAACAGAGCTTGAAGCTGTTCAAATATTTAAATTGCACCTTTATTGTGATTTACTGGGCAGCATCTAAAGTTTTTAATAAACACAGTAATTCAGTTCTGATACTCTTAAAATTATATTACATTCCCCCAAAGCAGAAAAAGTAATACATTAATACACTCTGATTTAAACACTTCAGTTCTTTTCTTAGTAATGTAATACAATTACAGACCTTGTTGCTAATCTTAGAGTGTTTATGTAAGTAGGTACAAAAATAATAATGAAAACAACTCCTCAAAGTTCTAAATTATTATTGGATTTAATCTTTGCAAGAGGCATTTTAATAAAAGAACTGAATGTCTAGTCTTTCTGACTAAATCTGATAGCGTCTGCCCAGTCTTCATGCTTATTTTTCACCTTCTTCAACCCCTTGTTAGTTGCTAATAGCTCACATGTTTGCCTTCTGCAAAGTTTTGGTGGAGTGTAGCCCTAACCCTTTTTAGGGCAAATGCTATTTTTAGTTATCAATTAATTATGTTTTAATTTTTCATGCCCACAAACTCCTCAAAACTTCTTCAAAAGTCCAGCACTGTTAGGGAATGTTGAAAAACAGAATTTTCCTCACTATTCTTTAAGTCTTGCTATGACAAGTATGGAATGCTTACAAATGCAAATGCAAAATTCCCTTCAAAGAGTCATAAATTCAGCCATAGTATCAATCCCAAGTATTTTGAAAATGATAGGAAAGATAGGAGAGTCATGGCAAAAAAAAGGAGTGAAGAGACAATTGAGAATACTATCATACCTTTTCTATTTTCTTAATCTGTATCAGGCTACATTATTCAGGTTCAACATAAGGGGAACAATAGAGAGATTTTGGATATGATATATATCTATTGCCATGTTTTACTTCAATGTGCCATTTTTCGGACAATAAACAGCAAGTGCTCTGGCTTAAGCATTTAAGACATGGAATATTCACATCTATCTATCTCTAGTGCACAGAAGTTTGAGGTAGAAAAATCTGAGTTTAGTAGCAAGAACAAGGTAGTAAGTAATTTTCTAATGGCCATACAGGAAGCCAGTGGCAGAGATTCTCCAGCAGGTATTCTCCTAAATACCTGCTTACTCAATCTTCCACTGTTGCCATACAGTTTTATTTCTCGTGTCTTCCCCAAAGAAGACAAAATTGGAAAATAGCTTAGTTGTACGTTCAAAATATTGGTTTTCAACAGTACTCAATTCTCTTTTCCTAGCAATTTTTTTCATATATATGTAACAAAATTATTTAAATGTATCCCCAAATGTAAAGAATTTTTGGTTTCAAATTTTTTTCTTCTTTTCAAGTTATCTTTGATGTCTGTGACCAGAATCCCAGTGCTGCTGCAGCCACGGCTTGAAGTACTTTCCCCAAGACTTGTGCCATTTCAAACATTCCCTTAATATTAAAATAAATGAAAATCAGGAGGTATCTAATTTTTCTGGTTTTGATTTTGTTAATAAAAAGTGAAAGGTTAAAATGGAGCAAGGCATTACTTATAGCCATAGCAATACCAAAGCTTCAAAGATGACTTGGAAATGAAAGGCTAAAAAAAAAGTTACAATAAAGTACAATATTTAAAATAATTTCAGAACCTCAGTTTCCACTGAACTTACAGGGAGTTTGGTGATGACCTAGCTCCTCATAAAATCAGGCCCAGTCTGAATAAAAGCATATGAGGATTCTGCAGCAAGGCCAATAACAAGTATGTGTTTTGTTGCCATATGCATTTTGTAAAGGGATGATGCTTGGAGAGCAGCACTTGTGCCTATTTTTAATGCAGCCACCCAGCCCAACAGATTTAAATTCACTGAAGACAATATCAATGTTTATTTACCTCAAATTATGTTCCTTGCTCATCTTGTAGGGGCAAGAATCAGTCAGTACTCTCTGAAACAGCACAGTCTCCATCCTTTCCCATTTCCACTCCCAGTCACGAACAGTCTGCTGTTTGACTGTTTCTGTTACTGCTCAGGGAAGCATCTGGTTCACTGAGGCAAGCTTTCTTGAAAGGGAAATCTATTGTCACAGATAAAAAGAGCTTGTTCATTAAAAGAAGAAAGATTAGTTTCTTCTTTACAGGAATTAAAAGGAAAGCAAGAATACTGTCTATCTTTTCTCTGGCCCAGTTGTCAGATGCTTTCCAATACCTGAGACTACGCAACTTAATCCTGTTCACAAGAACCAAATTTAAACCTATGGAAAAGAACCAAAGTGTCAAGTTGTCTCTACAGATGCAGTTCATATTTCAGTTGGCTCTGATGGCATTTCTCTCTTTGAAAGGATCAGTCAGAAAATAGACACTCAGTTCTGCAAAGTGCTGATGATACTAGAAATGTGAGGGATATTTGCATGGGCACAATCTGAAGGTTTGTCTCTGTAGTGTAGTCTGGGCTTTTATACTTTAGCTGTGCTCTTAGTTTGGAACCCTTAGTTCAGTGAAATGGATGAAGATTATTGAGATGAGGCCGGCTGGGACCCCTGACATCTAGAGCCAGCTGTATATTTAAACAAGTGTTTCAGATGCCCATGTCCCCAAGTATGGTGTATTCTAAGATACCAGGTATGTTACTAGTAGTAAGGAACTTTTCTTGTTCCCAGTCAGCTATGGAAAAGCTTACACAGACTAGCTTTTTGAGAATGACAAAATAAATATTTACAGAAAAAAAAAGTTCTGCTCAGGTGCTGTAGTCACTGACAGTGTGCTTGACTCCTATCATAAAGAGCAAAGCCTCCTTTAGGATATGGGCAGCCATTTATTACAATGGGGTGATTAAGTGGCTGAGGTAGCTCTGAGACAGAGAAAGGTTTAGGTATTGTGTTCTTTTTTAATCCCACAGCACGCTCCCTTGTAAGTGAAGCGGTAATTTCTTACCAGACAATCTGAGGCAACAGGTGCTTTTAAGCCCCTGTAGACAAATGCTCTCTACAGTGCTCTTTTTATTTATTGACACTTAGATTTTCAAATAGATTTTTTTAAAGCACACCATTTCACATTAGTAGGAAAATCTGTTGCTTCTGCTGGTACCCATCTTTAACTATTTACATGGCTTTTTGTTGGGGTCTGAGCATTCCTGTCTGCCTTTACAGTAAAATACTTGGCATCATCTCTGAAAAGCCAGTTTGTTGGCAGCATCAATCATTTTCTACATGTAAAATTTTTCAGCTCATAATCAAGGTTGAGGTTTAGAAAGAGCAGTGACTGCAGAAGGACAACCAGGTCTTCCCTATTAAGCAAAGACCCTGACTCAAAGCTTAATGGAAGAAATTATAATATCTGAGTCCCAACAGAGGAAATGCATTAGGGGAACATCAAGCAGAGGTATTATCTACTTGCCTCTTATCATGGAATACTGTAAAGTTTAGTGCAATGCTGCTTTTATTAGTCCATGTCAGAAACTGTAGAGCATAATTTTAAATACCTGCTATATTCAACAAGAACAGCTAGAAAAATCTGTAGGAACAAGCCTGGTCTGTATATCATGTATGAACTTTTACTGGTATATCAATAGAAATTGATTTAGTTGTTTACATTGCTCATCATTATTATAATTTTCTGTTAAACTAGCCGCTCTTTCTGTCACATCACTTTGTGATCTGCACCAGCATCAATAATTGTTTATAGCTGGGACACATACAGTTATTATGGAAAGCAAATAAATATTTCAAAGCTATTTAACCTGTTTAGTCCTTTTCTTTCCAGTGGTGCAACTGTTAAATTACAGAGAGGAAAGGAATCCATCTCATCTAAGCTTTTCCTTGCTTGTTTGACAGTAAAAGCCCTGTTATGGTTTTTGGTTTGTTCAGAGCTCTTAAAAACCTCTGTCAGAACTCTATGAATTCTAAGGTGGAGTCTCATCCTATTTTTGTTTTCTCTTTTAATAAAGTAGAGCATATGACTTCACATAAGAAGTAGTTTTATACATGAAGGTGGTCTTCTTTGGTAAAAGAAAACACTCAGGATTTACAAGAATTCCTTTTTGAGAGATCCAGACAGACAGCATTGTAACCCAAATTCAGTCTATACATGTTGAAGTCAACAGGAATTTCTCCACAGTGCGCTAATGTTCTGTTTCATTGTCACTTGGGGGGAGGTATCTCTTTGGCAGAGCAACACTCCACTTTGAAGTGGTAGATAGAAAGACAAATGCTGAAACTGTTCACAGGAGTTCCAATTAATGCCAGTGTTGATGGGTTTCATTGCCTGTGTGAGCTTCAGCTGAACAACTAAGGCCCTAAATGGCATGCAGGATTGCAAGTAATTAAACATTCTGTTTTATACTGCAAATAGCTCCTTCTGTCTTCTCCTCACTATAAACACACTGGGAAAATAAAAAGAGATATGGAAGATTTTGTACTTCTCCGTACTGTGGATACAGACCAAAGACCTTACAGGTGAAAGACTCCATATTCTACCATCAATCTCTGGAGTCACCTGTGAAGAAGCACACAGGATGACCAATTTATAACCAAAGATTTAGCTATCAAAACGTCGGGCAAATACGTCATAAGCACCAAGGTGACTTTAGCATATTGGCAACTGTTTGTTGTAAACAAGTGTGTTTGGGGTGGTCCTGAGGGACACACGGCTTAAGTTTTGTGTTGTGTTTAATCCCACAGCATGCTTCCTTGTAAATTATGTACTTGCACTTGCAGGAGACATTTAGAATATTTGCTAAACATCACAAAGTCTGCATGGATTTCATGCACTGTAGCTGAAAGGTGAATCATTTGGCATTTGGTAAAAATATTGGATTTCCTTGATATTGCTAACAAATTTCTAATAATTTCATTACGTTTAAACATTTGCAGGAATATCTTATGTGAGTAAACTAATTGATAAGTCTAGCTCATTCAATTAAAGAAATTGAGGTCCTTTTCTAAAGCCAGGTAAGTCAGGCCAAATACTAATAATAAAATTTGACTATGGTTCCTGGCTGTAATTGATTGTTTCAGACAGTGCTTGAGTTGGATAATTTTTCACAGAAAGCGTTGTTTTTTCCTCTTCATTAGTATGGTCCATGCATTTTATATCTGTTTGCCTGGATACTTCTTTTCTGCCTCTTGCCTTTGGCACCATACCTCAGAAGGCCATGAAATAACACGTGGCACTTGTCACTACAGAAACCTACATTTGCTATAGAATTGAGTTCCCTACTTGAAAAGCAATTAGGTTTCAATTCCTTGCCCGACCTTTGACTTCAGGAACAATGTGCTCTGTTCATCTGAGAGGAGAAAGAGAAGACTGTCATCCCCACCCAACAGCTATATATGCTCATGGCTCAGTCTTGTGTACAGAGGTGGAGTAAATTCCTCTGCCCCAGGCACACATCTCCCATACTTAATCCACTCTCTTGTCTGGGCAAAGATGTATTTCGACCTTCCTCTGTCCTTCCATAGCTGTCTGTAACAGGCACATGTAAAAGAGAAGATTTATGAAACAGATGGCTTGTAAGAGCTGTGGTCCCTGATGCCCGACCCCATCCAGCCATCCCTTCCCCCAGGTGAAGAGTCAAAGGAGGGGCTGAAGGAAGTTCATTGGAGACGCTCATGTTGGACAGACAGATACAACCATATGTCCCTAGTGTTTAACCTGCAAATTATTTCAGATTCTGAACCAGGTTTCTGTCCAACCCCATAGCACGACAAGATTGGGGTATGTACCATCCTCCCTGTCCTGCTGACATGGGAAGGAAGTTCAGGTATGGAGTCTGAATGGAGCTGTGGTCTGCTGTGGGACAGGACTCCTACTGGTGTACTGCTGGGAGCACCAAACCTCAGAGCAAGAAGCTTGTGGACAAGTAAGAGCTTGAAGTCTGCAGCATGCCAAGTGCCTTTGGTGGGAAGCTGAGCTCATTGACTTATTTCAATGGATAAAACTCATGTCTCCCTGCCTTCCTCAGAAATAATTTTGCATTTTGTTTTGTTGGAGTAGGCCAACGACACTTTGCTACCTCAAAGGGTGCTATGTGGGTGTACTAATGTTTGTAACTGAGGTGGGGCAAAATTTTTAATGAATACCAAATTTGCCAAAAATTTCTCAGAAACCAAAACTATGTAAAAAAAAAATTACTGAAATTAAAAAATATATATACACCTGGGAATATTTTGAAGTGCCAAGAATTTTCCTTTGGCATTTTTGATTAAAACATTTGTGTTTTGTGTCAGACATTTTAATTAAAGACAATACAAATAATTTGAATCACAGAATGAAAAATACAGAATTTGAATAATTTTGAAATATGTAACAGAACAAAAATTATGGGCTGAAGAACACCCATGTTCTGAATTCCTAAAATCCTAATAGGAAAGGAGTTGCTTCTCTTCTTCCCCAAAAGGAACTGCTTTCATCATCACTGATTTTCTTCCTTTATATTTTGGCAGATATTGAGCCACCAGACTGAAATTATTTTTCAGACCCCATTATTTGCTCACCTATGTACATAAGGCACTTTGAAACAACCAGAGTATAACTGCCAAATTTCATTTATATGTTCTTAATCACTTCGTTCGTTCCATTTACAGGTGAAATTATCAAATGTGAATTGCTATTATTCTCTATGGAAACAATTTCCTTTCCGAATAGCTTTTATTAGACATTCAAATACGGGGGATAAAATGTAGTAGATACTAGTAATCAAATGGTAAACTAAGATATTTGGTATTGATTTCAGTGCAAGTGCAAATATTCTTTTACACTGTCTTATAAAATAGGAAAAAGTATGAAGAAAGATGCTGCAAAAAGAGCAGACCTTTGAGTACAAATATTATATCATTACTATGTCAGAGGCCTCTTCACACAGCTTTATGACCCACAATAAGTCTATTGTTTACTAAAAAGACTCAGCTGTGGACAGAAATGTCCAGCTGAATGGTCATAAATGATTAAAGGAAAGTTTTTGGTCTGTGAGGTTATTTTATGAATATAGTTCATAGTTCTTAGTCCTAACAGTGATCCATAGAAGGGAATGGATGAAAAAAGTCATGTAAAATTCTTGGTGGCTCACATTTGCAACGGAAAAAATGCATTGAATGTGAGTTGAAGATGGAGCAGGTAGGTGACTTCTGGAGCAGAATGAGAGCAGCTGCAGTACAGGGTGGAGGCACTGCCCATCTGGTCTGCTGTGTGTCAGAGGGACGCTTTTGGAAATCCAGAGGGATGCTTGTAAAACTGGCAAGGCAGGGTGTATATACCTTGGATTGGGGAATTTTGTCTTCTAGTTGGATCAACCACTGGCACGTGCATATAGCTGGAAAGCTGTGATATATTTCTGTCTGTTCAGATGTGTTTGTATCATTCAGATACAAAGTATGTCAAAGTACCTATATCTTAGTACCACTTAGTTTATCTAGACATGTCATGAATTCTCATGTTTTGGAACAATTCAGTCATAAATTCACAACTGAATTTATGTTTCTTACAGAAAAATGCTCCCCAAGCCTCGTTCCTCCAAAGCTTCACTTCTGCTAGGATAGAGTTATCTGCTGTGTTGCTCACTCTTCTCTTAGTGGAAGCAATCACCTTCAGCAGAATGAAGCTCCCTTTATCAATATTATTTTTTGATGCTTAAGACAATCTCCTCAGAAGCAGAAAGCAAAGGATTGAAACTTGCTTCACTCTGGTGTGAAGTGACTCAAGTATTCACACTTTGTGAGTGCAATAACCACTGGAGTCTTGCATGAAAGATTTTTGTTTTCCTGAATTGTTTTTAAAATAGCTCCTAGAAACAAATCCTGGACAGTTTTTGAATGTTGGCCTCTTGGGGTTTTTTTAATTTGTTAGGGTTTTTTCTTGTTCCCCCCCCTCAAAAAAAAATGCTTTTATGTCTTTGTGGGACTTAACTTGAAGATTTAAAAATAGTATGACATGTCTTAAAAAATGCACTTTACCTGAAACACAGTGCAAAATATTTTCTGGTGTTCTTTCATCTGGTTTACACCAGAGGTCAAAGCAATCAGTGATGTAACTGGTGTTCAGATGTAAAAATTGAATGATATAGACCAGAAAAATATACTAAAGAAAATGTAATACTCTCTTGATATATTCCCAAGAGTAGTAAAATAATTTTGAGAATTAACATCTAGTGTGATTCTGGCACACTTGGGCAGATCAAGATTTTGTGCTGGAAATTCATTCCCTTTTTTAAGACAAAACAAAACAAAACAAAAAAAAAAAAATCTCTTTATCTGAAGGATGAATGAGCTCCTTCAATACATTGTAAATGTTACCCTGGCTGTGGTCCAAGGGTTGTGATGTGGAAGGAATAAGTTGCTTAATTTCTGCATTTGAAGCCTTTGTTAAAAAACGTTTTAATCTTTTCTTGACTCCACTATAGTTTAAAGTCTGGTTTAACATTCCAGCCAGGCCACAACAAAAAGCATCATTGTTTGACATGCTTTTCCTACAGAGCCTGTCAGATGTGCTGCATTATCTAAACAATGTTGGCAACAAGTACACAAGTAGCAAGTGTGAATCAAATCAAAGATGTCTTCAAATCCAGACTCCAAGCCTGAACGTTCCCAGACTCCAAGGGTATAGCAGGAGTGTCTGGTTATCAACAAGCATAACCAAAGATAATCTAAGCATTTAGAATTCAAATCCAAAATTTGATAGTTTCCTACTGGTGGGGAATAACCCTCACTCTGTGTTTCCATCCCACATTAGAACCACCAAATTAGGAACTATTCAACTTTGTTCTGTACCTCAAACACAAAAAAAGGGGTTGTTCACAGGAGAATGTTGTCTGACCCTTGCTGAGACACATGAGTGAGTCCCAGTGCACAGAACAAGCAGTGAATGGTCATGTCTGCTGATCCTCTTGCACTGCCTTCTGCCTCACCTTCCAACCTATTCGTCCTGCTTGGCACTCTCACAGTGCAGTGACCACCTTGCTAAAATCTGCCTACTCAGCTCTTTGGGTGAGTTTTTCCTCATCTACTTCCGTCTAAATGAATTAAGCCCACAAAAATGTCCTCTTTAAACTTTGAAACTGGTCTGACTCAAAATGAGTAAGGCGTGTTTGGGACTGATTGTATGAACAGGTCAGCCTGAAGGTCTGAGGAAAGCAGTGCAGAGAAGCCAACTACATTAGGTCTGAGATGATATGAACAAAGGCATCTTCTGAGTAAAGAAAAGTACTTGTGAAAGCACTCAGAATGTCAGTAACATCTTTTATTGCTGCATCATTCCTACTTGCAGTGTATGATAGTTTGAAACAGATTTTTATTTTTCACAAATATCCTTTTGAAAGTATACCTTGATACAAGATACAGTATTTTAAAATAATTTTTCAAGAGCATTTGTTTCAGGGAAAGTTTCACTAAAGACCAGAATCAAGTGGTGAAAACAAGATTAAATATATTCAGTGCAATCAGCTAATACTAGTAAATATGAATTGTAGTTCCATATGTTTGACATGCAATAACAATTAGTTTGAGGTTCTGTGAGAATATTAGAACTCTTTCTGTGGGAGGTGCCACCATATAATACAGAGATTAAGGGGCCAGGATGTGGTAGATGTTAACTGAAGATTCTGGTCTTTGCAATATGGTAAAATTAGGTTCAGCTGTGTGGCCTTACAAGGGATAGAACCTGCACTTGATTTCAGCACACCAGCACAGGCCAAGCTGTGCCTCAACAGCCTCTGTGAAAGAAGGGGATCTTCCCTTTACCACCTCATTACTCCATGTTGTCAAATATTTTACTTTCTGCACTCACGAAAGGAAACCCTAATTAATTGACTGCTATATAGCATTTTGCTACTGTGACTAAATTTAGGTATAAGTATAAAGAGGTCTCATTTTGTACTGCCTATTAGTATTATTCTTCAAAAGACATCTCTCATTTTTACGTTTTTATTTTCTTTAAAAAAAAAATACATTTTATATTGTGGATTTAAATACACAATACTAAATTTAGCAGGATTCTATAAATTGATAGGTATTCACCAGAAATCAGAAACATGACAAATTCCATTATTCTTCAATGTCAGGTCTGCAGTCTTGTAAGGAGCTAAAAATAAATTATAGAATACTTAATTACTAAGCAATTTCATTAAAGGTTATACCTATACATCTATTTTGGTCAAGTACATTTAAAACAGCACACAAAATTTATATTATTTCATGGAAGTTTGAGCAAACAAGGAAAAAATGTTTTCTTACTCTTGTATGAAATTTGATTTTGTGCCTAAAAACAAAGAAAAAAGTAAATTGAAAGGAGTAGAGATATCAAGGACAATTTTTTGTCTTTTTTGAGGAATTGAAGGACTAAAATTCAAAATGTTGTCTGTTTCTCAGAGAAAAAAAGCTGTCTCAGGTAGCTAGGAGGAAAAGAAAATATTCTTATTAGCAGTAAGAATAAGTTTGCTCATTTAACATGGATTTTCTAACTCCTATTTCTCTTCTCCTCGAATTTTAATTATATTTTGTTGTAACAATTAAATGTAGCAATAAAAAAAAAAGATCATAATGAAAATGGAGAAAGACACGAGAATCTCCAATAGGACAAAATAAAAAAAGACGAAAGTGCGCCAACAACTGTGTATGTATCGTTTCATCTACTTTATGAGCCAGACAGCAAGGTTTGTCTATGTGAGAATTATTGGTTCTGAATTAAAACACTATGGTAAAACTAGATTCACTTATGACTGAACCTCCTTATTTATTTTAATACTGTAATTATTAGTTTCCATCTCCTAAAATATTTTAATTTGGGTTTTAAGGGACTCCGCATTTCAAATGACTTTTAAATGCCAAATTTTATAGGAAGGAAACATTCCCTATAAGAGCAAAGTCAACATGAATGAAGCAGGACAAGAGGAAACCCAAATGAAAAACAAATTACCTGAAGAATAGAAATGAGAAATATTTGTTAATGTTTTCAACCTGAATAGTTTTCTTCTGCCTGAGGGAAAATTATAGCTGACCATTGAATATAGAAGAAAAAAATTTTTATATCCAAGTTCTTATCCTACCTTCGTGTCAACTCATAAAGAGAATAAAGACTTGTAACTTTGCTTTCCCCTAGCTTTGAAAATTTAAAAAGGTTGCATTTCCAAGAATTTTCATAAAAATGGAAATATGATTTTCCTTGTCTTCAAACATGCTTTCCCTCTCTGGTTTTTTTGCTAGAACTTTCCTTAACCTGGAGTCATACAAGAAAACCAAAATTAACCAGAATCTTTGCAGTCAGTGACTTAACATATGGGCTTCATGTGATGGATCTGGAAGAACAATACGTCACAGAGTCACAGAATATGCTGAGTTGGAAGGAACCCATAAGGATTATCAAGTGCACCTCCCAGCCCTGCACAGCACCATCCCCAAGAGTCACACCATGTGCCTGAGAGCATTGTCCAAACTCTTCTTGAACTCTGTCAGGCTTGGTGCTGTGACCACTTCTCTGGGGAGCATTTTCCAGTGCCCAACCACCCTCTGGGTGAAGAACCTTTTCCTGATATCCAACCTAAACCTCCCCTGACACAACTGTAGGCCATTGCCTCAGGCCCTGTCACTGTCACCAGACCAGAGATCAGCGTCTTCCCCTCCTCCTCACAAGGAAGTTGTGAACTGCAATGAGGTCTCCCCTCACTCTCCTCCAGGCTGAACAGATCAAGTGACCTCAGCTGTTCCTCATATGGCTTCCTCTCAAGGCCCTTCACCATCTTTTCTGCCCTCCTTTGGACACTCTCACAGCTTAATGACTTATTTTGCCCTGACTGGAACTGCATACAGGATGCAAGGTCCTTTTATCCCAGATCCAGAGATACTCTTCTAGGTCTAGAAAAATTGTTTTCCTATAATGAGCTATATGTCATCCAAGTAAGAGCACATACAGTACACAAGGACTGCAAATGGAAATTAAATCTGTGGTACTTCATTCACAGAGTTATGAAATTTTCATTTCAGGCTTCCTTTACTCATCAGAAAAGGACAGATGAATAATGTAGCATGATCAGTGCTTTAGGCATACATTGCCAACTGTGCCATCTGCAGACACCAGTCACGAACAGAAAGTTGTCAGTACCCTTCCATCCCTTCTCATTCTGGAAGAAAGGCAGCCAAATCTTGAACCACACAAATTCCTCTTCCTCCACATCAGTACACCTGTATTGAGCATGCAGGTACCTAGTACTCAATTTCTCTCTCTCTTTCTGTCAGCCTGGGCAGAAGAGGAAAACAGCCTACAAAGTCTGCTTTCTTCTTAGGCAAAAGTCAGCAGTGGGGCTGCTGGCTAAGTGTCTGGAGTGTTCATGTCCAGCAACCATTAGAAGAATCTCCTGTTAATTACTTGGGGCTGCTATGTGTGATTGCCAATCAATATTCCAGCTTCAAATGATATTAGTTAATTGTGACCAAAAGTTATTACATTTTTACATGACTATAAAATACAGGTAATACATCTGTGCTCTTAGATGGCATCTCTAACAATTGTCATTGAGCCGTAATCCTTTATTGAAAAGTCTGTTCAGAATTTAATGAAACCTGTGTAAAATTTTAAACTGTAATTATTTTAATCTTGCTTCCATGGCAGATTAATGAGGAGAATTTAATATCTTTTCTCACTGATCCATTTTAATTTATTCCTACAATATTTATTCTCATTCTGTTTTAAGACTGGCCAGAAATTATATTGGATTAACTCAGCAGATATGGAAGAAATCAGGTAACTGCCTGGATTCTTTTGATGTTGTGTTAAATTGCCTAATCACTGGCGGTGACCAGATGATGCTTTGTTTTTCAAGTACTGACAAACTGGCAACATCTATATGTCTTACACAACTGAGTCTTTTTTTTTTTTTGAGTCACAATCCACTTACACAGCATAATTTTACTGGCAGAAGGTGGCACAGGCCTCCCCAGCCTCAGAGGAATTTTCAGACTAGAGACTCAATCTCTGTCAAGCAAAAAACTTTCTTCTTCACTGAAATACATTTTTTCCCTGCAGTTTGAAGGAGGCTAAAATTTCTAGAAGAGGCCATTAGAAGCCATAAGCAAGGCTGCAATTTTAGAAGTGAAAAATGCAGCAAGAAATGTCACAAAAGAAACTCCTAGGCAGTAATGGCTTAAAAAAAAAATTATCTTAGTAATAAGAGAGTTAAATAACTCACTATAAAGCTAATCTTCTGTGATTTTAGTGGGAATTAACATATTTCAGGCTTTCCATGAGAATCTAGCACAGTAGAGAGGAGACATTCAGAGTCTCCCTCTCTACAGGGAAATGTTATGGAAGGGATGTGCAAAAGGCATATTGTATATTGATGTGTATCATAAGGGCAGCTTGTGCCAGAAGTGAAGAACTCATGCACCTGTTGTGGGAGCTCATTGAAGCCCATCTGGTCTTCTGGGAATTTCTTCTACATGGGCCAGTGATGGTCTAGCACCAAAGAGGCAGGCAACCCAGATTAATCTGATTTATCTTGGATAGCATCACATTATCCACATATATATGTATCTTTTAGTGCCCATGGTTGTGAGGCTTACTGTCTATCTGACTGTATCCCTCACTTTTGAACCTGTTGACCAACCCCAGTCAGTGAGAAAAGGGTGTCAGAGATAAAATTCCACAAGTTTAGCAAAAAGACATTGCTGCTCAGAAGAAAAAGCACTTCTTAGCATGCTCCATTTAGGAACGGGCTTCAGTTGAGCTCACACCATGGGAGATGGATGGCCTAAATACCTGCAATGCAAGAAAAATTTTTAAATGGGGCTTACACTTTACTAGACACCAGAGAATCCAACTGTGAGGCACAAATCCATAGGAAACCAGGCTTCATTTATTCTGTTCACTGCACAGGGAGCTCCTTGTTTGTACTAAAAGCAAGGATGACTTTCAGCGTAGTTTCACTTTTGGCCAATATTATTTATTTATACCATGCTGCAAATGTGAGAGGCATTTTGCCTTTCCTCCAATGTTTCTGTCTTGAGGAACTTGGCCTACTGGCCAAAATGTTGTCCTCAAATTCACTTGCTCTAGCAATGGTTCACTGTTAACTTGATACAGGAGACAAGTCTTTCTATTGAAGTCAGTCAGAATATCTGCCTTTCCCCGCCATGGTGTGATGAGAATTCATGACCGGCATGCGTGGGAGGAGATGTCTGATCCTCCAGATTCTGAGCTTTGCACAGAGGGCTCTAAAACAGGTCAGAAAGATGACTGTTTTGAAATCATAAGCAATTTGTTTTTAGAGATATTTGGTTTCCTTGTTGCACGAAGCCCATTTTAAACACATATTTGCAGACTTTTAGACATATTACCATCTATTTTACTGAAGGAAAAAACCTTCCCAAAAGAAAGCAACATATCCACTCCTACATTTACAGATTCAAAATATCAAAGGAAGTGTAGCACAGCTCCACATGCTGACCTTGAGTTCTTCCTTTCTGTGCAGGGTTTAATCCTGCCAGGTGCTCAGTGCCCCTGCTTCACTCAAGGTGAAGACACTTGTCATCTTGTCTGATGCTCAGCACCTTCACCAGCACAGGGTTTCTGCACAGTATTTGTCAAAGGTAAACGGACTTATTGACTAGGCATTATGTATTTTCTCACTTAAGTAATTAAAAGGCTTGGTCATTCAGCAGAAGATTTGAAAGTAGAGCAGCTGATGTAACAGCACTTCTGTGTTGTAATAAAAATGAGGGGTATTATTACAAATACAACAGCATATTAATCATTGCTTTTATGGTATTCATTTCAATTGCTCCATCTTTAAAGATGTATTTCCACTGCTATTTTGATACAGGAAGTAAATTTTCCAGGTATCTCACACTTTCATCTTCACATTGTTCTGTCATTTAAAACCATTTCAGGGTTCTTTTGTATGGAAAAGAGGATATACAGCATTAATAAGTATGCCAGCCATAATGTTTAAGTACTGGAAGCTCTTAAATGGAGTTGAATATTTAAATATGTTCTAAATATGCTGCTAGCAGGCTCCAATTAAGGCAGAATATGTGAGAAGCATAGTGTAGGTAGATCAGAATATTCCTAATGTGTCTTAAACTTACCAAGATGAGTTTCTCTCAGTGTTTAATCATTAGCCTAGCTAGCACAAAAGGCAAACTCCCCTCCATACTTAGACATACCCCATATAATAGTATGCCCAAGCTAGGGGAAAAACGTGTGCTCTGACCACATACCAGGTAAAAAAAGATAGAGAATCCTAGTGAAAGTACAGTTTTCACATGTTTAAACAGAGAAGAACAGGAGAAGAAGTAGGAGTTTAGGTGTTACCTTGATTTATCAGAATTTTGTTAAATTACACCTTCAGTCTTCACTACATTTTAATGATCATAATCTTGGTTAATGTAAAACAAAAAAGTAGTTTTTATGCCTAGTAGAGGCAGGGACTCAGAACAGTATAATAAGGTTGCTTAAGTAGCACAGCTGTATCACCGTATACATAAGACCAATATTTTTGGATGTGTTGTCAGCTTAGCATCTCAAGCCAACTTTTGCTTATCACTCAGGTGTTAAAGAAATTCTTAATAAATTAGGCACCTATAACTTGTGGACTGATCTTTCAGTTTTAGAAAACTATTCAGTTTCACTAAGGAGAGGTTATGTCATTTGTGAAGATGGAATATATGTATACAGATATATGTCTTTATGGCTATAAATAACTGCAAGAAAAAGGTGAAGACAGAAGAAAAAGTAATACCCTTCACTTCAGGAACTTCCTCTTCTGAGGCAAGCACCATGGAAATCTCTGAGTTCCACTAGCTCTTATCACCTCTCCACTTTTTTTCAGAGTGGGAAAAGGCAAGGCTGGTATTACTTCTTTTGTACTTATGGTTAACATTGTAACAAAGCAGTTTTCTATTAAATTTCATCTCGTGGATTCCTTTAACTACAGACCTTATCTGGCTATCTAGACTCTTTCTAAGACAAGATACTTTCTTCATAAAGCACTTCTTCCCAACAGAGGACTCTTTGGAGTTCCTCAGCTTTCTTCAGTGTCTGCAGAGGAAGTCTGAGCAACAAACTGTGACTAAATCTTTAAAAAATCAGAATTAAATCAGATGAATTACTGCCCCAGAACCTGAGGAGCAGAGGTGAAGGTCCACTGACAAAATAGCTTATAGAGGTGTTCTCTGGGAAGCGCAAGGGGTGTTTTCCAGTAAAAGGAGATCTAGCATCTTCTTTTCACTCACTAAACATGTAAATAATTTAATGTTTCAGACATGTTTTGAGGAGTTAATTTTTAGTATTTTTAAAAGACTTATTTTTATATTAATCCAAGAATATTGTCTCAGTAATATCACATAATTTTTGTTTGATTTTGACCTTTTAAATATTTAACTAAGCTTTTATATATATTTAAAGGAAAAGAATTCTGTTACAAAAAAAAAAAAGGCTTTTGAAATGCATAGCTGAAGCATTTCTGGTCATTTCTTATCCCCTCGAAATGCTTATTCCAATTTTTTTTTTTTTTTTAACAAAATGTTGTAAAGAGTCAACATTTGTAAACGTTTTGCCTTGAACCAAATAGTCATTTTCCTTCAGGGAACGGTTTTCATTACATCTTAAAAGACATATACATCAATTGGACATTGGGAGTAGAGGGAAAATGTGCAGGTTTTCCTGTGGCCCTTGCTTGGCTGTTACTACCAAACAATGCAAGGGATATTACATCAGAAATGAAAGATTTCCTACTTCCTACAAAAAGCAGGTAATAAGGGAGGCTCACCTCTGTCCTTACAGGATCCAGTCATGTGCTGCTACTTGGGGAAAAAAGGGTGCAGAAAATCAGGATAAAAAGCCTTTTTAAATCAAACTGCAAAGGAGTGCCACAAGGAAGCCCCCGACAAACACACAGCTGGTGGCATCTGAGATCTCTGGAAGGCTCAGTGAGTTACAAAGAGATGATGCTTCAGTGCAAGCACTGCCTCAGACTCTAATTCACAAATCCAGCAAGAAATGAGGGACTGGGGCCAGAGGGCTGGAAGGATCCAACCAAAATGTAACAATAACTTGTCCAAGCACAGATCAGCACTAAAAATTAAGAAAGCTAAAGGTTTACATAATTAAAGGTGTGGCTGCTCCAGAAAAGTACATGAGCCCACGGGGATTAAGACTGGCCTAAACCAAAAAGGGTTACTTGGTGATAAATAACCCTTAGAAATGGTAATTATGTTATGCCCTAATGTTATTTACTGCCTAATATTGTTCACTGTGACTCCTTTAATTAATCTACCTGACATCCTCACTCTTTCCTTTTATCCTTTGCTGAGATTAAAGGTCCTTTTTATCTTATTGCTTTTATGTTCATTCTTGGGTGAATCCAGTATTAAATCAGATGCCCGCGTGCATTTTGAGCACCCATGGCACTCACTTTTGGGGTTCACAACAACCTTATTGTGCCTTCTAAATTTACCCAACACAGAAGTTCCCAAAATATAACATAACAGCTACCAAAATCCTTTAAAGTGACAGCATCTTTTTTTAGACTCACAGAAAACCTCTGTGCTTTTTTCAAATCAAGATTTGTCACTAGGCTCTAAGTCACTCTGAGAAGCTATCTTGCTAAATTACCCAGTAATTTTCCTTTGCTAGTTTGCCCAAAAAACTCACGAACACCCCACATTATTATTTCCCAAGACTGTTTCTTCTCTCTTGGGATATCTTTGAACTGCTTTTAATTACTCTGACTGGTCAAGCTCTCTACTGAATATGCTCCAGTTCCCTGAAGCAGATCTTCCTGATGACTTAGGCAAGAAATAAATATTATTATTTCACCTTGTAGTGAATTGCCCATGATCAGCTCTGCGTTGCAAAGCATAATCTCATGGCCCTTTACAATTGTGGTGGCTAGCTCACAGAAACATTTTATCCTGCAACACATATACTCCGAGGCAGATTAAAGAAATGACTTGTTTACAAACAGTTTAATGAGGAGTAGCTATGACACACACAACAGTTTCCTTTCCCCCTGAAAGAAGCACACTTCCTATTTTCTTTGTACAGATGGCACTGGCAGACTCCTCTGTGAAGGCCTTTCAGTGCGTGACCTGGCAGCCACAGGACCCACGTCCCTGTTTCACATCTGCCAGTGACTCCTCGGTGAGTGAGGGTGGGAGCCCGGCCAGGACTGCCCCCCTCACCTGGGAGTGTCCATCTGACTTCAGCCTCTTCCCTGCAGCTGGGTGCGAGCTCCCTGCGCACAGCCGCTCCAGCTCCCAGGACTGCGCCCAGGGCAGCCTCACCCTGCAGCACCGCTCCAAGCCCGCGGCCAAAATCCGTGAGCATCCAGGCTCGTATCCCTGCTTTCCTCTCTTGCGATGCCTCTTTCTGCAGCCCTGAAAAAGATGTTTGATTCCACCATCATTCAGAAAACAACGTTCCTTTTCTCACATAATTTAGTTGTCATTTCCCTCCTCTTCACCTGTAATGGTATTTTATGCCTGTGTGGTATTTTAAACATTTTAAACCAAATATAATAATTTTTCAAGGGTTTCTTCATAAAAGGTGGTGGTGAGCCAGACTGTTGCTCATTCTTTTACGTGTCTTGCCTACCAAAGTAGTCTTATGCTTTGATTTCTAAGCTTTTGGCTGGGATACCTTTTAGTTCTGAATAATATAGCACTGGGCGCAAAGGGAGATCTTGCCCAGGGGTAGAATGGTTAGACATATATTCTCTGGAAGTACTACTAACAGTAATAATAATAACAATAATAACAATAGCAAAATTTCTTCAAGGATACCACACATGAGGAGTGAGACTGTAGTCAAAGGATAAGTGTTATTAAATTTTTGATGAAATAGTGAGATGCTCTGGCGGAAAAAAAAACCTTTAAAGGAAATATTTTTGCTCAATTTCTGTTTTATCAAACATAACGAAAATTCAACTTCATTTAAATTTATGTTTTGTGATTACTTTTGCCATTCCTCTGAGAGTTGTCTGCAATAACTTTTCAACTGAGCTGAATTCTGTAACTTACTTAAATGATAGTATTTCTGCTATGTATTATCAAATTGTTGAACTAAAACATGCAGAGACATCAAGAGTTTTGATGTAAAACTGCAGCTGTTTGAAAATGAGCAGTGAATGTCATCTTTAGAGCAAATTTTGTCATCACCCTGCTGGGCACTTAGGGTATCTCCTGTTTTCCGTATTACACATATTTAAAATATATAAAGCAGAATGAAATTCGGAAAAGATAGATATCAAACTACTTGCATGACATTACAACCCTACATTACTACTGCTGTAATAATATCAAATACCCAAGGCTATGAGTAGTGATAATCATACTAAGCCTAGCACAGATTCTCACTAAGATGATGATCTCTGTTCTGATGCCTGTTGATATTAAACACCAATAAAATTCGGGCCCTCGTTGGGAGATGCTAATCAAACATATGTTCTGCCATGCTGATCTATCTCTACTATTATCATGTAATAATGGTGCTCTGCAAGGCACAGAGAGCAGTACACAGCTTGATTCATTTCCTATTATCAGGTAATACGCAAACTGAGCTGACTGTTGTACGAAATTTCTGCGCAAGAAAAGGGAAAGTAAGAAGTACACTAGTGTTAAAAAAAAGAAAGAAAAAATGGGGAAAATGTATGCCTGCCAGGGTGAGAACTGTGGGCTTACAACCATTAGCTTAGCAAAAACTGAGAAGCTATAGCTATATTTTATTTCTTGTATTAACTACCACTATGTAAGATGACTGGTGACAAGGTGAAGGTGATGAATAGAAAAGGCAGCAGCATAGCAGAGCTATATTCCAGTGATGTTTACTTATGTTTCCATAAAAAAATAGAATAATGCCTGAACAATTTGCATCCAGTTCAGAAATCAGAATGGTAAGGTTAATCTAGAAAGATATTTGGAGTTGCTCTCTCTTGATTCCTGCTTCATGTTTCCCATTATTCTTTTATGCTAAAGGTACTTGAGTGTCCTGGCTGCAGGCAGGAATGGCTGCAGACATAGAAGCTGTATGATTAACATGCAGTAAACATCAGTTTCACCGAATGCTGCTAGTTGGTATCAGCTTGCTAAAGAGATGGTTCTCTTACGTTCATAAGGGGAAAAAATGGGACAGATACCTCTGCACAAAAGACTGAAACAAAGAAAAGTACATTTGTTAATAACTTTCAATTCTGCTTGTTAGGCATTGCCCTTCGTTCAGTACCATCGACAAATTTATGTTATACAAGTCAGTGTTCTGATAGGCTATAGGATGTTTCTCATTTTCTATTTTGTTCCCTTGGAAAGCAAAAATAGCTCTTACTCTTATTTTTAGCTTTTTGACCCAGTGTTATTCTACATGACTTGGAGACTTTGTCCATTTTTGCAGTACAAGTCATAATCTTTACTAACCAGTGCATTTTAGACGTTAACATAATTAGAAATTGTAAACAGCTATAGCCTTGAAAAGATGAATTAAAAATTGCCCAAGTTCATGGGTACAGCTCCTCCTGGGGCCATAGATGCTTGTCTCAGTTTTGGCACTTTTTATGGAAGAAGAGACTGAAGACGCTAAGCCAGGCAGAAAACAGCAGTTGCAACAAGCCCAGACAAAAAGGACAACGGGACATAACAAGCCTGAGTAAACCCTCAGCTGCTACGGGCACCAGTTCAGCAAGCCTGAGCAGAGACTTGGAGAAAGGGCAGCCTCTCTGTGCGGATCCTGTAGGGTCTGATGTCAGCGGTGGAAAGCATCTGCATTTGGTATCCACATTGCAACCACGGCTGGTGGAGGAGAACAGGCCCTTGCAGGGTGTGATTCAGTGCTTTTGATGACCCAAGTACCAAGCAGACACTCCCACAGCACTGTTCATATAATTTTTTTCCCCCCTTTTTTCCTGTTTTTCTCCTTTGAGACCATGATTTAAATTTAAATAATGTATAGGTCCATATGCAGAAATTCCCATTTTTTCTGGTTGTACAGTTTTGAGGGAGATCACATGTTCTTGACACAGAGATGTTTCAGAGGTGTTTCATATTCTGAAGCTAACAGCTCGGTAATGTTAGAGTCACTATTATGTCCATTTGCAATAAGCACTGCAGTGCCAAATACCTGATCCAGGCATCTGGACTTAGTCTTAAGGTACCCTCATGAACTTCCATGGAAGGAAACTAGGAGCACCCACATTCTGCAGGGTACTCTCTGTGGCAGTTTTGTGCAAAGAAGGGGCAAATTCAGCATCAACTTTCTGTTGCTCACTAGTGCTCACTTATTGAAAAATAAACTTTACATAGCTAGAAAAGAAAGAAGAAAGAAAGAAAGAAAGAAAGAAAGAAAGAAAGAAAGAAAGAAAGAAAGAAAGAAAGAAAGAAAGAAAGAGAAAGAAAGTAGTAGTTTAAAAAAACATGCAAGTTCAAACATTTGTCAAAATAACTATATTAATGTTGTTACTTGAACTCATATATTCTCACACAGAATGCCTCTTGTTTTAAATGTAAATACTTATCTGTCCCCCCACAAAGAATTTTTCAAAGAAAATGGATTCTCTTTGTTAAAAATTGGATCCTGGGAAGTATTTGTTGTTAATACTGAAACCCCCGTTTTGACAAATATAATCAATATTTGAAAACTGACTATTTTCCTGTTTTCATTTACGGGAAATGTCAGCATAAAAAAGAAATTAAAAACAACCTTTTTTTTTTTCCTCCTTTCTCAACTTTCCCATGAAAAACAAATGGTATTTTCCTTCAACTCTACTAGCAACAGAAATGTCAATACAGAAAGCCTTCAGGCATCAGACTGGGTTTCTCTTCAAAAGCACAAGGTTAATGAGCATATTGAGAATTGTCAGGAACTTACAAGTCTGAAGGAACCTCAGATCCATCTGCTGGACTATTTGCTCCATGACTCACAGGAGAGTGAAAGGTTGAATTACCAGCCCTTCCCTTTAAGAAGATAGATAACACTTGCTAAGCTTCTGATGATCGATCCCTCCCAGAACCAGATCCTGCAGACGGCTTCCAAGATGTTAGCAATTCCCTGGAGGATGAGTATGTAATCTGAATGTTAGAAGGCTTCACTTATCTACTGGCCAGAATTTTTTTTTATTGGTAGTAAATAAAACAAGATATCATAATTGAGAGGCTTTGAAAATGTGTCATCAAAACCCTTATGCTGAAATATAATCCTAGGACGTACTGCCAATTTAAAACAGAGGCAATAACTTCACCACCACCACCCTTTATTCAGAACAATTATTTGCTTTTCAAAACACTATCTAAAAAACTCAAAACAAAACAAAGCAAAAAACCAACTGCAATACATATGATTCCATGTGCGGGTGGAAAATGGTAAAACCCTATAACCCTTTTCATAACCCTATTCACACTAAGGAGAAATATATGTTCTCAGGGGTACCACATTTGAACAACTGCAAAAGCAGTAGCTGTAAATGTAGAAAAAGATACCATCCATTCTGCATAAAAGGGTCACTGCCTGGCTCAGTGACACAACACAACCAATGTTAGAGCCTGGATCAAAACAAAATTCAGGAGTTTTTTTTTAACTCTGCTATATACTTGCATTAATGGATTTTAAACTTCTTTGAAAAATATGGAATGTTTAACAAATAAATTTTGACTTTAAGATAATTTTTTTCCTCATGTTTTGTGTGGCGACAAAGTTCCGTAGAATGTATATGCATAGAAATATGCTATTTAGTACAGTTAAAACAAAGTTATATTTGAATAATAGTTTGGAATTTCTCTTTTCTTTCTTAGCTGTATTTTTAAAGAAAAACCTATCTTTGCCTTAAATCACGATGTAAAGCTGCTGTGCTAATCAATTAATAACATTTGTGATCATCAGGCAAATAGTTTTTGTTACACTGATTTTTATCATGATCATTGTTCTGTATGTGATTATTATCAGCCTGCAGGACATGTCTGTGCAGAGAGCAGGGTAATGCACAGTAGATCCTTGCAGACTGCAGGAACGGAATTGAAAGCTGCAGGCACTGCCACAGCACCATGCACAGAATAGAAACCAGCTAAAATGTCATCCTAAAATTCCTTCATGTAATCTTAAATTCTCCAGAGACTTATCTTATGTATCTGCACAAACAGACACAGTGAAAATCTCAGCAAATAGTAATTTTCTGGATTTACTGCATCAGGTGGTAAGTTAAATAATGCAAGGCACAGAAATTGAGTGAAAATCTTCCTGAGCCTGCTCATCACAGACATGTGAGCAGCTGATTCCCACTGCAATTCCTATTTTCTTCTAAGCCTCCCCAGCTGGGATAAGTGAAAGCTTTATCATGGTCACTGACAATCTGACAGCCATCTGAGACAGGCTGTGAGTCAGTCCCCCATGCATCAGGAGGAACAGAAACCTCCCCGTGAAGCATTGGCACTGGCAGCACCTTTCCTGCTTTGATTGCCCATTTCAGGGCACTGCACCTGCTCAGAGAGCGCTGCACCTCCGCACGGACAGCAGGGAAGGCTACACCGGCATCTCTCACACACTCCGCAAAGGCTAACATGGAAAGCCTGAGTCTGTGATCCTCCTCAGAGCACAGCAGCTTTCCACATGATAGGCAAAGGGATGCTCCTAAAAGGTGAGGGATCAAACAGTTCAAGACTCACACTGTCTCTGTGAAGGCTGGTGGTGGCACTCCCATATGCCACACCATCTGTAATGATGGAATATAGAGGAGATGGTCATGAGTTTGGGCACATCAGTGGCCTGATGCACCAGTGCTCAGCACCTTCTTGTGGGGGCCAGGTTTGTGAGCTGGATCAGCCTGCGGTGAGAGGCTCATACTGGCCAGCAGGCATGTGGGGGTGCCACCCCACCCTGCAAAGTGCTCGATTCTAGGTGCTGGATCCTTCCAAATGTAAAATGCTTACCACATGCAAGAATGGATTGAAAAATATTTTTCTGGTAGATCAAATAATTCCAAGAGTAGACAGAGGAATGACTTACTGTGGAAAAAAGAAATATATCTGTGCAAGTACAATTATTTTTTCTATAATTATTTATATATTAATTCCAAGAAAATGGGGGGAGGGAGGGGAGGGTGAGTGGAACAAACAAAAACAAAGCAAAGAGAAGATTTCCAGTAATTGGAACAGTTTCAGTATGACAGACAGAGATACCTACTTATTTTACAGGTTGATGAGACATTTAAATGAGATGTTAAAAATTCCATGCAAAGACCAGTGTGGCAACCCCACTGTGTAAAGATGCTCAGTGACGAGCCTGGCAGGTAATCGATGGGGATTTGCTAAGGCCCGTGCTCAGCAGGTACTTAATGCCTCTGTAATCACAGCTCGAATGAAGCTCACCTCCAAACCTTGCTGTATTTTTTTCAGAATCTGACAGGTTCCCGACATATGTAAGAGATACCAGGGTACATCTGAGAAGAAGCTGACCCTCTTTTAATTCATGTTAGTTGCAGAAATACATGGGTGTTCAAGAAATACAGGATTGGACCCAAAGAATGATTTACTAAATTATACCAAGTGGAATATTCTGTGTGGCTGAACTAAATAGTCCAGAGATTCTCCTATGAAAACACAACTTGCCAACTTTTGTGGCATGAAAGATATATGTGCCCGCATGTGCACGTGGGTGTGTGTGTGATCCTCCTCAGAGCACACGTGTGTGTGTGCTTGCATGCACAGGAAAACGTCAGAATTGGTTTATATCAGTACATATTTAAGCAGGAAACATAAGACAGGTATCACAACTAATAAACTAGTGAGTTTAGATCTGTGAATTTGAAACAAAACATTATGTTTCTTTAAAAACCATAAGCTAATACAGAGTTTTGTCAAAAACTCAGAGTAAAGTACTAGAATTCTTTTTCTTTGTTAATATCAGTATAATTTATGTCTCCATAAAAAAAAAAAGTTGGAAGTCTGTTCATCAAGCAGATTGTGTCTGGGTGAGATTTTATGCTAATAAGTTAGAATTCTAAGTTTGATTTACTTGATAGATAATATAAAGAGAGTAACAGTGAAAAAGAAATACATTTTTAATATACTGCTCTGCAGTCTCTGTAGGAAACCATCAGACGAACTATGAAATTTATTTTTAAGATTTCATTAGGATTGTATTAAGATGTATGAAAGATTATTATCCATATAGGTAAAATAAAAAGAAGATCTGTCTATTGTGACAATTACGATTTTTTAAAAAATCCTTTGATGTTGGAGTTTCCTGTCATGTTAGACAAGCTGGCTCGACTTAGTCTCAACTACAGTAGATGCAATAATTCATAGAGTCTGAATGGTAAAACAGTATTCCAGTATTTAAATTAGCCTTTAATAGATGGCATGAATCATTTTCGTACTCATGCTTTTGCACCTAGGACTGCACTGCCAGAAATGCAATGCTCTTGGTGACATTGTTTAAGGGTCTAATCTCATATTGCTGCTTCAGTAAGATTCCAAGCATCGCAGAAAATGGTACACTGAACAAAGTTATTACAAATAAAGCACTCCTCAGCTGTTTAGATAACTCTTCCAGAAGACAATTTTGAGTTACATTTCTAGACAGCAGCAGTATACCAAAAAATATTTTTAATGAAAAGTAAAAGCAGATGACAAATTGTCTCCAAATCCAAGCTAGTGAATTCTTGCAAAACAGTAAGTTTGAGCCATGACTATTTGTTATGTGATAAAGTTAATGTAAATTTAATGGCTTTCAAGACACAAGCTATTAAATACCACACAAACCTGGTAAATCTATTTGAAAAGTCAGTCACTAGGCTTCTAGATCTTGCTACAGTTTCAGAAATTGCAAGTTTAATTTCCAGCACCCCCAGCTGAGATTCAAGACTACAGCAAAAACAATGACTTTCTTTAAGGTTTTACATACCAGTCAGGAGAGTGAGTCACTATTCCAGGCGATTGCCAATATATACAGAGACAGATACAGGGAAGGAGGGGAAGCCCCATGGAGGGAGGGATGAAGGGCTGCCTCACCGCTGTTAACCTACTGCACCCCACCCTGCAGCCAGCCCAGCTGCCATCGGGGGGCTCTCAGACAACTTTGCCTGACGTCGTTCCCCAGCCATTGGCTGGACTGGCACTGAACTGAATGAGGGTAAAAATATGCTGTGTAGGAAAAATATGAAACCTTTCCTCACTGGGAGCAATGAAAAATGCCCAGTAGACAATGGCACCAATTGACCAAGTAATCCATAAATATGTTTCTACTGCACAAAAAAAAAAAAAGGCGGGGGGGCGGAATTAACTGCAGAACATTTTATCATGCTGAGCAAAATGCAAACTTCTGCAGGTTGTAATAAAGCAGTCACAGCACACCCGTCTCACTGGCTTTGCTCCCACTGGGTTATCTCCCAATTCTTATGGGCTAATTTCCCTAAGCATCAGCAAAAAATGTTTTTCTGCACATTCAGCTGAAATTTTTGTGAATTTTTAAGATTTTGGGCTTAACATATTCATAATGGAAATTCTTGAACTACTGTTAAAATACATGAAGGAGTCAATGACCATTCCATGAAAAGCCACAGAGATTTCACAAATCTGACAAAGGTACATCCCTTGGTATGCAGTTTCTCTCATGCAGATATTGGACTTAAATGAGCAGAGCAGGGTCATCCCCTCCTCTCCCATCAAAGGTGCTCCATTGCCTCCTTCATAAAAAAGCAGAATCAGCAGCAAACACAGCACTGGCATACTCCTGCAGTTGCTAGTGTACAGTGCAATCATGCCTTTACACTTCCTACCCATTTCCTGAAATTTATGACACAGGGTGCCTGACCCTATCTCACTCTGATGTTCTGGCCCTGGACCTTTTCTGAAAACACTGTATCTCTGAAATTATGTTTCAAATCTGCAAAGAAAAGATCTCCTAGAGAGGTTACATATTTCTGTCCTGTGATATCACCAAACAGAAGGGTTGTGAAACTACAGTTTAAGATGGATGCTGAATAAAAAGTCAGTTTAAAATACTCTGCTTTGTCAGTGACAACAAAGCCTTGGAGTTTAAAGGTAGCTTCAGAATAAGATATTTAAGATTTGTCTGTTGAATCTAATCCACACACAGATTATTTGGATGAGTGTGCCTGACTAACAGACACTACTTTCACTTGACTACCATTCTTTATCCACAGATGAGTAAGAATGTCCAAGAATTTCAAGACTGATGTCATATGCTTTTTTTTTCTTAACAGTATTTTATATTACCAAGACAAGGCAAATCAAGATTGTCAAGGCACAGGAAAAAATCCCTGTGAGAGTAATTTCTTCTAACATAGAAACAACATTTTTATTGTCAATTAAAACCAGTACTATTTTCACTCCAAAGCTCCTGTGCTTTGCTTTCCCTACAGCATTCTGCCTGAGATCCTTCCCAACTTCTTGTCCCTTAAAGAAACGCATCGTAGCAAAAATCCAACCTGTAAAAATTATAAACTCCTGCATTGGCTGTAATAGCCCAGGAAGAGTAATGACCAGCTATTCTGCAAAGGTCCCCTTTCTGTTTCCCCACTATATTTTGGATTTGAGGCGCACAGTCATTTCGGAAAAGAGGAGAAACAGGAGTATTTCCTTATATGAGATGAAGATTCATGCCAGTACATTGTTACTTCTGAATTTGTGTCTCTTAGAGTAAGAAGACATACACCTCCCTAACAGCAAAGAAAGATTTAGCATATTTTTAATGTCTGCCATTATCAATAAAGTAAATAATTAAGAATGAAATTAGTTGAACCAGATGGACAAAAGTTTGGATTAAAGTCTTTGCACCTGAGTCCTAAATTTAAGGTATTAATTCAATAGAATAGTATCATCATTTGCACATACCTTAAGTAAACAGCAAATGTATACAGCAAATTTGAAAATCACATTTCTGCCTAAATATATTGAAGGAATTATAGTTTTAAGTAAAGTTAAGGCTTCAGTTTAGAAACACCTATTCTCTGTCTCCTGCAGTAATCCCACTGAAATTAACTTTTGAGGTATTTTTGAATTTGCCAAGTAATGCTCTTTCTGACTTCAGCAGGAAAAGAAAAAAACCTCAGACCATATTGCTGTATTGGGGATCTACTATGAAATTGAAACTATTAAAATTCCAGTTGACAATGACTAGAATAAATATTTTCTTGAAGTTTTTCAAGTCCAGAAAATGAAGCAGACAGTCTTTAGAAGTGCCTACCCAGATCTCCCTTGCAGAACTGCAAAGCGTTGCCAGTTGTTACAAATATCTTCTCAAGCAAAGTCTGCATAGAAAAGTAGGCAGTGAGACCAATTGATCTAAGTGGGGGAAAGCAAATAGGCTTTTGGACACAAAGATATTTTTTGAATACAGAGGATTTACACCCATTATTTACAACTGCTGTGTGACTATTAAAGAATCTTTATTTACTTAGAGATAGCATCCAACACTGAAAAAAAATTAAGATTTTTCACACAGCACTGTTGAAAAGGGGGAATAAGATGACTTTTTTTATATGACAACACCTTACACATGTAGGTAGGTATGTTTTCTGAGACTCAGAAAACCCTTAAGAAAAAAGCCAGGACTGAGTTGTAAAGGAAATATTTAGTTCCCTGTCCTCTCTGTGAATTGGGGATACCACAGTAGAGTGTATTTTTTGTTGTATTTACAACTCAGTAAGAATGAGAAAAATACTGGAAGCCTCCCAGTAAAGGAAGTCTGTACTAGGCAAAAAATACAGGAAAGTACTAAAGTTTGTTCTGCACAAAGTAACTCTGTCTTCTGTCTCTCTATCTAGAAACATTAATAACTCAAACAAGTGCCCAGTTGACTTTGAGATGAGGTGGCTCCTGGACTGCAGTGAAATCTCATTGGCCAAGCTCTCAATGGACTGAGGCAGAACTGATGTATTTTACTTTATTTTTCATTCCTAAAATTGACTTACTTGCTGCAAATAGCCTGGCAGAGGATGTATAATTTTTTTGTCAGTGCTAGGCAGAGTTTTGCTGGAACTAGATGTCTCTTACTCAGCGTCTTTTTTTGAGGGAGAGTATATCTCTGCAGCTCCTCATGGAGAAGGTTTATGGCTCTGAATACTTAAAATTTCCTCTGGCAGAAGAAAGCTTTTCCAAAACCAGATAAACATGAAATGCTCAACAAAACAATTCTGCAGAGTCGCTTTTTGAAACAGCTTTTCTTTTAGAGGAAAACATGGTTAACCATCTTTCACCAGCGCTCTGCAAAGACATTTTACCTTGTATGATCTCAAGCCACAGTTTCAGTAACTCCAGTTATTGTTTATTGTAATAAATCACCTTATGTCTTTCTGCCTTCCTCTTTCCCCTGTCAATTGGTACAGAAACTACTACTGCTGAAGAGGAAAAAGTTTTCATGAAAGTTCTTTTTGTTTGTTTGTTTGTTTGTTTTCTGGAGGAGTAGAAATACACATTTTGAATCTGAAAAAACACTGTTACAGAGTCACCAGCCCAAAGTTTGTTTCTCTATGGAATGCAGTAAAGATCCACTGATGAGCTTGATTCAAGACATTCCTTAGGTAGAACTGATTTTTCACTGAACCTTCACACAAATGAAATGCTCCAGGTATTTGTTCCAACCTCAAAATCCTTCTCAGAGCCCACTCCAGACTCATGACCTATGAGATACTGGAGGTCAGCCATGCAAATCTTGTTTGTTAAGAACAACACTTTTCATATTTTTCATATCCGTCCTGTGTATCTGTCTCACTGTTGCATCATGAAATAAAAGCTCAGTCCGTTTCAGGTGAGGTTGCAGTAGCACTTGCATGGACGGTGCCCCTAATCCAGGCAGAACTTCTGGCCAGTGTAATACAGTCGATAACAACTCATTCTAATAAGAAGATGTTAAAATATTATTATAAAAATACTTTGTATTATGTTTATTATATTAATTATATAATACTGTTATAATATAAAGAATGTTTCTTGAACTAAAATCTGAGAAATCATATTGTCATGTAAAAGAAATTTTTTCTTTTTTCTTAGAAACTTTCAAAGAAATCATTTAAAATATGGCATTTATGCCCTGTTAAGAGAGATGGACATTCCTAATTTGAAAATCTTGATGAGTAAGCCAAGTCCTATTTTTCTGCTCAATGTAATTTATTACACCAAGTACACACCTAACTATAAGACCTTAGTGCCAAATAGGACAGTTCTTAATAAAATACTCACTTAATGACTCTGAGGCAGAGTGCTGCAACACACACAATCTCGAGCTGTACAACCAAGCTAATACAAGTATGATTAAGCATTGGGCTCCCTTTTCTCCCAAAGGCATTTAGAACAGCTCAGAGCTAAACACAAAGAACAGGGGCTTTTTTTTCTCCTTAGCACATTAATTACTACATTTTCAGGAGAAAAAATAATATTCATGAACTCTGACTAGCTGTTGGGATTAGTAATGGTATATCTGCATGCTTGCCTCATGACTGTATAACTTTATACAATTCTCTTCCCCACTTCCAGGCCATCAGTATGAAGCCAATCATGGCTGTCAGGCAATTTGAATTTTGTCAGGTCTATGACTGAAAGGTCTGCATGTATCTTTGTCATAGTAACCACAACCCAGTTTCTACCCACAGAGGACTGCTCTGGTGGGGGTGGGACTAGCCTTACTCCTCCCCCAGGTGCCATGTGCCTTCTGGGGTCTCCTCTAGCTGCTCAGTTTGGGGATAGGAGGGGCCCAATATGCAGAAGCCAATGCCAATACTGCAGGCAAGCTTTCAAAAATTGTTGGATATGAGACCACCAGCTGCTGTGGAGAACATCAGCTAGGTGAGAAGCCAGAGCAAAATCACCTAAAAACAGTCTCAGTCCCTGGCCAAACCCACTGCGGAAAACAAATTACCAAAGAAGCATGAGCTAGCTCAGCCTTTTATGGCAATGCCATATTTCTTTTCCTTCTCTCTACATTGAAAAGGACAGCTTGGCCTGAGTCACAATGTAAATGCAGCACAGCAAGACAAACTTGACTGATGAGCATAAGAATACAGCAGTGGTTCATTTAATCAAAAGCTTTTATAAGCAACTAATGTAAATTAAAATGCTGAAAGGAAAAATCAAAGTTACCCAGGCTGCTTGAACCTGCTTTAAAAGCATACCAACACCCATATCCACACCCTTTTTTTACTTCTTTAGTTCCTTCTGGAACTATAATATATAGGTTTTTATAATTAAATAAAAACCACAAACCAGAACTTTCAAACAGGATTGTACTTTACATTAACAAAATGCTCCCTCACGAGTGAGTCAGTCTGCAATGCCCATTAATGGCTAACAACTCCATTAAAAAGGGTGAGCAAAAAAGCCTTAGAATGTTTTATTGTTTAACGTGAAAGCACTCAGAACAATGGATGGGCATTTTTTTTCTATGAATCAAAATAATCACATTTAGTTAATTAAATGCACATAGCATCTGATTCTGTAGCTGTTCTGTGCATGGAAGTCAAGTGGGTTTAATAACAGGCAGCACAATAGAGTCAATTAGTACATTTGTCTCTAACCTACAAAATGAGGGCAGTTGGTTTGCTTGCATATAAGCTTACTCCTGAATGAGTATCTGTGGTCTCCAGTGACAGGTACTCCAGACAGGTTTGGTTTTTTTCAGAAGTGGCTACCAGCTATAGCTTCAGAGGCCAGACCAGAAACAAGTCATGAAATCTCTCCAAAACCCAATTGAATTCAGCAGTATCAGGAAGTCATTTTTATCTTTGAAAAACAAGACACTGTCAGAAACCAAACACCTGCAAACAGAAAACCTATTTCTGAAATACCTCTCTTTAGGCTACGCCATGTTCCTTCTGCATTCAGTCAGAAATTTTCAAGAAATTGGAGTGTCTATGCTGAGTAGAAATATGAGCAGAACAGTATAGAGTATGAAGCCAGATGAAAGTCAGAGGAAAAAAAAGTAGTCTAGGAACTTAATTGTTTATCTAGTCAATATGAGTTCCTCCCTGCTGAAAAGAAATCAGAGCATTATAGTACCAATATCCTGGCCATGCAGTAGACTTACTGGGAGGTCTATTAATTGTGTGTAAGTCTCCTGGATATACCTGTCAGCAGTACAGGGGCAGGGATTGATTTTAGTGTCATGTTTAGAAAGAAAATAATCAGATCATTCAAAGACAAGAATACATTGGCAACACTCTCCCATTCCACCCCAAATAAATCCAAGCTGTGGCTCTTATTTTATCTTGAAAGAGAGGGTGATTTATCTCAAAAGGTAAAGTCAGTAGGTAGCCAGTAAATACCTCTCAGAATATCTGCTGCCATTTGGAGTTAGGGCATGGCAATCAAATCGTTACAGGGGAAATAAATGTACTCCGGGACCACGGCTTTGCAAATGACCACTTCTTGAGACAATCTAACCTCTCTTCCTTTAGTACTAAAATGGTGACTAAAAAGGCAAAAAGACAATCCATCCTGGCAGCAGTTTAGGCTTTGAGAAAACTCAGCTGAGCAAGGAAGATCAGAGCAGATTATAAGACATTGTTCCTCCAAGTCATTTGCATAAGAAAGCAAGTTTATATAGTACCCAGACCTGCTAAAAGGAAGACAGATCATGGCAAGAGGTGTTAGAGAAGAATCAAGTGCTGAGTTGCCTTTCAGGAGCAAAGCAGTCATGAACTATTGATTATATGTGAGTGTGTGTGCATGTACAAGTGGCAAACAGCGAAAGTAACTGGCCCGGTTCTTTTCCATCCTCATCCTGTGAAACCACAGTCTTATCAAAGGTCACCATAAAAAGACACAGTAAACTGATCTCACAGCAGTGAGCAGAAGGTTGTTGGTTCATCTTGCTTTGCAAGCACCGCATCAGTTTGTCTCATGTTAGTTTTATATTTCTTGTTAGAGACAAAAAGGTTAATAAAGGAAGCATCAACCTGGTGTAAGTTGGCCATGTGCTGAGTTTGGACAGACAGTCTCCAGAGGACCCTCCCAAGCTAGATAATTCATTGATTCTCCCACCTAAAAATTTGGTCAATACTGGTAAGTACTGTATTATGTCAGTCATTTCCAAAGGAATTTTATTAAAATATATACAGTATTCCATTCTGTCATCTATTTACAAGGTACAATACACATTTTCAAGTATCTACCACAATATGTCTGCTTGCAAATTGTTTTTCTTCCTGAAGAATTGTATTTACAGTACGTCTTTGCACGGATACCCAGATGTTTTGATTTCCATAACTTTATTTTTACAAATGCTAAATGGCACAGTTGTCATTGGACATTTGAAGGCTGATGTAGGGTCCCATAGACCATTATAGATTAACCTTCCTTTGTCTAAAACACATATTATTAGGTGTAGGGATTTTGAACATAAGACCCTACAGGTCTGGAAGAGATATCAACCTTCTGCAGCACAAAAACTTTTATTGACGTGAGTGTCTTGGGGTGACAGCAGTGAACAGAAGGCTGTTCTGAAGAAATGAAAGAACAGAAAAGAAAGAAAAGAAAGAAAGAAATGAAAGTTGGGAACTGAAATCCTTTCATGACAGAATTCCAGTTTTACACGCAGACACCAGTCCTGGTTTGAGATGCTGTTTTGGGTGACCACGATTAAGCAACAAGATTTCATAAGTAAAGAGAGAAGAGGTAACTGTCTGATTCACATTTAGAAAAATGAAATCAGTTTGGTAAACATAAATGTTTCCAAAGTGTAAGGGAAATATATGAGTGGGCTGAGGGCAGCTGAAGTGAAGAAAGGTACAGGATAATTATTCTTAGCATAGAGTTAAAAAAATTATCAAAGATATGATAATTTTTTATATATGATAAACATATCACATTTCCTCCTTCTTTGTACCTTTGACTGAATTTCATCCCTGTAGTCATTAATGAAGTATGTGGGCCATTTTCTGGAGGCCTGTTTTTGGCCCTGGTTTGATCATGAAGTTAAACTACACAGATCCTTCTATAATCCATGGTCCCATGATTTTAACTGAGTACGGCCACTCTACTGTGAAAGTTTTTGCTTATATCCATACATTTTATGGTCATCTCACTCACCAGCTAACTGCTGTTTTCTCAATAGCACTGTAGCTTGAGAGTGGCCCAGGAGCCACACTACGCTTAATTTTCTTGGGTTCAATAAACCTAACCACTGTGGCTGGGATTTTTATTCATCAATACTCTTCAGTTCATCGTATTGCACTATGCGTTGCTGATGGCACCAAATGGCTCTTAGAGCATATAGGGAAGTTTATGTGGGTGTTTCCAAATTACAGTGCAACAATAGCTACTGGAAAGTTTCCTTAGTAAGTGCCCAGCATGCATGAGCTAAGCCTTGGGTTAGGCAAGGGTGTGCTACTTGAGTTTGCACTCAGTTAACTGGAAGTTGAAGTGATATGTCAACATCATTAAATAGGCACTTAAGGGGAGGCTGAGAGAGAAAAGTTGTTGGCCTGAGATAGGAGCATAAATTTTATGTTTTGATAACACAAGTAATTTTCTTCTCTGTAGAGCATAGACCTCTAGTCTGACCACAGAGTAAATTTTTTCCTGTTTATATATTTTATCTGCCAGAAACTCCCTTCTCACAAACAATTTGTGAGTCTCCTGAATTAGCCAGTATTTTTTTTTATTTCAAAAAACCTATTTATTTAAAAATGTAAATAATTTGTTTTGCTTCATCCAAACTCATCTTTTTTATTTCTCATTTTTGACTTTTCATTAAGAAATTAATCTGCTCCTTTAACTAAGGAAAATAAGGGGTTGCAAATGACAAGTTTTGCTTGAACCAAAACAAATTGTTTTCCATTTCAGTAAAAGGATAAAAAAAAAAATTTGGTCTGTGTAAGACAACCTTTTCTTTTTCTCCTTCAGCAGTTAACTGCAAAAACAATTATTCATGCGGCTCTATTTAACCTGTTCTGATTTCATGGTCACTTTGGCTTTGTTGAGACTCCTGAACACAAAGTTCACAAATTGTCTTTAAAAACAACTTGAGGAAGCCAAGAGTCAGTGCTATGAGGGAGATCTACAATCTAGATGCCCTGTTTGAGTAATCAATGGTACACATAGAAAAATGAGAGTATTTTGCATAGGAGTTATTATCCAGCTTGTTTATGTCTGCTTTGAATGCTCCTAGAGAAAGCACATTTTTGGCACACACAAGCACCAAAGTGTTACTAGTTCATGACCTTATTCATTCATTATTGAAAAACATCACCCCAAACACCTGGTAAAAATAACTTAGCCTCATGTCCTGAAGTTAATTTAACTATTAAGGTATCAAAGAATTTGGCACTGAGTTAATAAATCATTCTAGTAAGCATTGTTATGAAGTAGGGTGCAGAAAGAAGCAAATAACCCCATGGAAATCAATCTGTCAAGGGCTGAAAATAAATTACTGTAAAATGGAGCGTGTTTTAACCACTTCTCAGCTGTTTGACTGTTGAGCCATGAAAATACAGACCTTTTCTGTGCACTGCAGAGCAGATAGTGTCAAGATGTCTAACTTCAGGGCCAAGTATTTAGAACAAAAGCAGTACTAAAAGATATGCTTATGGGATGGACAAGCAAATTGAAAAACTGATGAAGTTCCTCAACACTATTGTAAGAAAGGTGTGTTAGAATGTTAAAGATAAAAGATAGTTCTACCTGGGTTAGAATTAATTGGCATTGCCAGAGCAAGGCTGTAATACTTTCATCATAGCCTTTCTAATGGAAGGCATAACATCAGCAAACTCTGAATACAAATGTGGAAAGCCGGGAAGGTTAATCATCAAATTAAACATAGGGGAGATTCAAACCACACTCTCTACACATGTGTTCATAATGGATGAGGGCCCTACTTCCCCATACAGGGTGAGCATAAAGCTTGTGCTTGACTGACTTCATTATATAGACTTAATATTAATACTTGAAGGAGCTATCATCAGGGGTCATTGACCTCCTGTCTGCTCTGACTGCAGAGGCATCCTCCTGTTGAATTATGCATAGCTATATTTATGTTCTAATTTAAATATCATTTAATATTTAGCTTGTTGCTGTACATTTGCATAGTTAAATACATGGTCATCTGCTGTTTACCAAGCCTGCACATTTCAGGGCCACAGAACAGAGCCTGGATTCCCTTTCCTATGAATTACCTACCTCTACTTGCAGGACCTTACTTTTCCAAACTTGAAAAAAAGATTAAATCATTTTCATACCTGGGGAACAAAAAGAGAAGAGTCTAATGTTCTGTCTGCCAAGGACCCAAAGGCACTCTTTTTCTTTGGAAGCGCAAATTAAAGAAATGTATTTCATTTTCCTAGATTATTTAAAACTTCAATCATTTGGATGTTTATTAGATGCAGGAAAGCCATTGTGAAGATTTATATTTTATGCCTAGCGTTTGTTATGCAAGACGTTGAATCAACCACTTGAGTAGGAGAGAACAGAAAAATTCACAAAAAATGATAGTCCACAGTAGGTCCTGTTCTAGTAGAAATCTGTGGAGAAGCTTGGAGGCCTCCTTTTCCCAGTACATCCTTCCTATAGATGACACAGAGGAGAAAATATATTTCCTCTGGAAAATAAAATGTCTGTGCCTGCCGTGCTCAGTGGAGAGCCCATTTAAGACAGGCTGAGCACCCAGATAGACAGGCAGGCTGCGCACAGCATGCTGTTTGACTGTAGTTGAGGTTCCAATATCAGCCCCTGCCAAGGACTCTGAACCTCAGGAAATCATGACTTGTAGCAGAACTGGTCCTACTCGTGGCCACTGCCTCCAGCCTGAGTGAGCAGGGGCTGTGTCTATGCTGAAGGAGCCCTATGAGTGGGCTGTGGCTATTTCGTGCAATGGGGATAATGGGCAAGTCCTGTCATGAGAGCAGATTTGCTCTCTCCTGGCTTCCCAAGTTACCCCAGAGGAGTGAAAAAGAGCCAGACCATTAATCCACTTACCCTTGCACCAGCCTGCAGAACTGGCTGGATGCGCCAGCGGAGTGGTGCAGTCTATGTGCCCAAACCTGTGTGCTGGAGATCTGCATCCAGGATTTTGCCTCAGGGGTCACAGTCCCTCCTCAGCTCCTCCAGAGCCTGTCTGGCTCCACACAACTCCCCAAAGGCCCTGGGCTCATCTGTCCACAACAGTTGCATGAACACCCACCAAAACTTTTAGGATTCTTCAGGCCAAGATCAGCAACCTCCTACCCCATGTGTACCCTCCAGCCAGGAGCCAAGGAAACCTGGGATGGGGGTGAGGCGTGGGATACAACACAGGGTAATGCACTTAGACTAAGCCTCAGCATTCCTTCTGCAAAACTCTTGGCCAGGCTGAAGCTATCGGAATATAGTTCAACACATCCCTAATATCATCAACTTTAGAACTGCAGCAGGGATAGCACAAATTAAGTGTGTGTTTTCGAAAAGATCTGGAACCTAATCTAAAATTACTGACAGAAGCAAATAAATAATTAATCTAGCTGAAAATGTCTCCAAAAAGAACTATTTCTTGACTTTGACAAATAAGCTCTCTGTTTATGTTACAAGATGAGCAATACAATAGTGTATACCCTCCCCCTAATGGACCTTCTTACTTTCAAAATTAATTACTCCAGCAAGACTGTGAATTGTAAAAACAACAAGTTTTGCCTTTTTTGGTCATACCTGAAAAAATTACTGTATTTGTAGGGAGTTTTTAATTAAAAAATTAAACCACTCTCATTTATCTTTCTGCTTTAATTAGATGTTATACAAGTAGAAGGAGGTTCGTTAAGTCACTTCTGAAAACAAAATAGGGTTGTCAAACTAGGGCTGTGTAATGACTTTCCTGCAATACCTAAGAATATGGTTTTCTGAAGTGGGTGCTGATATTTTTCATCTCATTTGCCAAGCTGCAGATCCTAAGGTTCTGGTTTCTCTGTTTGGGTTTTTTGCTATATTTTGTTTTAAGCTGCTCAAGTTCAGGTATTTATCCATGGAGGTGTATTTACAATTCAAGAGAGCAGTCTACAGAGGTAGATAAGCTGTATCTGAACAAGCTGTGCTGTATCACACCTCAAAGGGCCATGCAGGCTCATGCTCCCAAAGCAGTGGCTGAGCAGGCTGGTAGTCAGATCCACTTTTCATCCGAGTTCCCCAGCTGCGACATTAATCTGTACAGAAATGAGCTGTGATACATTCTGCACAGAGGTCAGTATATTGTGTTTAACGCACTTGAATTGAGCAAATGAGGCCACCTAGGAATTTTTTTACTATCATTGCTATTTTTTTAAGACCTGGACTGGAAAAAGGGGCTATCAGAAAAGGCTGAGGAGTGAACTCACCATAGGAAATGCCAATATGTCATAAAGAGAAGATAAGCCCATTAGGAGGGCCAGGAAGTGAAGGAATCCTGTGGTCAGTTGTGTTAATAGCTGTATCAATAACAGTCAAACAGGACAGATCCCAGCCTTAGGGTAAGTCTTGTTTCAACATCAGACATTACATAGCACTGATATTTTCAGTACGCATTTAAATATAAACTGTTATTAAACCTGATATGGTGACTTGGAAACTTCTGAAGTGCCAAGCAAATACAATTTGGCTATCATTTTATGGGAAGAAATGTACCATTTGCTCAGGAATAAGTAAAGATAAACTCGTGGGAAATTATAAAAGTGAAGGGGGAGAGAAACATGCTTCCTTTTTCTAACTTACAGAATGGAAATTTCAGCACCTTCATGTACTGAGTCCCCTAAATACAATACCCAACCACAAAAAATGCATGGGATCAATTCTAGATTAAAAAATAATGTCAGGATAGGGAATCTATCAAAATGCAGATTTGGTATGTTAGCTTCTTACCTGATTGTCTACACCAGACTTTTCACCAAGACAACTAAGAAACTGTGATTTCTCTCGTAAAGGTCCCCATTTCAGACCAGAACATCCCTGGTTCCTGCTTGGGTTTTGATTCAGCCCTGTGCTTGAGCCCAGCTGACTGTTTCTGTCACTGTCAATGTTTATTTATCTTGCTTTTTCAAGCATTTGCAGATTATAACTATCAATGAATTTGCTAAGATTACACTGAGCAGTGATTATCTACATCCTGAAAATATTTAGATCCCATTGTCAAACTGACTTGATTCCTGCTGGTATTCATGGTAATTAATTCTGGGAACTAATTATGAAGCTATACACACTGAGCAGCATGTGCAAACAGTTTGGCACAGCCCGAAGAGAGAGATCCAGGTCAGTCCTGGTTACCCACCTTCCCCACCCCTGGACTGCACCTTCCAGCTGCCTATCCAGATCATCCCAGCAAATTAACAGACCCTCTGTAAATCAGCTCATTAACCTAATCAAAACCCTACTTTGCTGTGATGTCCCCCCCTTAAGTGTAAGGGAGCACTCAAGATTCATAGAGGCTTGTGGGTGAAAACAATGACGAAAGTCAGAGGCTCCAGTCTTTTTACAAAGCTTTATTAGTAAATTGCACATATGGAATGGAAAGAAAGAGAGAGAGAGAGAGAGAGAAAGAAAGTTTTCCTCACCCTGGATGTAAGTTTCTCATTTTCTATCCAAAATAGTTATTATATACAGTCTGTTCTTCTAGGGTTGGAGGGCTTCAGCAGTCTTGAGTGGTTCTGATCTCCCTTTGTAATCCATGCCCACTTCTTGATCTCATTCCTGTGCTTGCACTGTATTGTTTTGTGCTTATCTCTAGGAACTAGAACAATGATGTTTGTCCCAGAAAAGTGGTGCCCTACCTCCACATCACCTCCTTCTCCTGCCACAACTTCTTCTTTTCCACAGTGTGTTATTATCAACAGCCCTTGGTTATTACCAACAATTCTTGGCTGGCTCCAAAAGCATCTGGCTATTGGTGTCTAAGAAATACATATTAGCCCCGTATCTTCTGGACTCCACACCTATAGAAAACTAAACCACCTAAGAAAGCCATCAGAAAAAACAATAGTTAAATGATTTATGAATTTGCCTGGTGAAGAAACCTGCCTTTTCAAAGATGGGAAGATTGTTAGGGTCAAAGTAAAGTAAGTGACTCCAGACCAGTGCAGGAAAGAGGGTTGATTGGAAAAGAAGGGAAGAGCAAGTGGGATTCCTCCTTTTTTTAGCAGTACGTTGTTATGAATATTCACCCTCAATACAAAATATTATCCTTGGTTTATAAAGGATGTGAAGGTTTTTGCAAGATCCTGGCCTAAGACCCACTTTTACTCCGTGTAAAAATAACTGAAATCAATCAAAATACCAATTTAATAAAAAGAAGAAAACTTAAAATTATGTTCAGGCAGAGTTATCATGTACTATTATTAAGCTAATGGAATTTAAATAATTAATTCTGGGATGTACGGAACATCATTTATCAATGACAAGGTGTAACTTCTTTGGAAGAAGGACAAAGCAGCTTCAAAAAGCAGGTCAATGGAAATCTCTCCATCTCCTCACTCTGCTTATACAACAGTTTGCCAACAGATGCAAAGTCATCTCTATTAATTGATCTGTATTACTGTCAGTACACGACGAGGTTATATGACTTCACCAAAACCCCAGCAGTCTGTAGTAGGTGATGGCAAAAACCTGACCACTGTGCTTAGCCTCACCACAGAGAGCAGGGTGGACTGGTGTGGTGGATCCTACTCTGTACCTACTACATCCACCCCCAAGAGCCTCAGCAGTCAGTTATAGGAACCACTAGAAAAGCAAGAACATTCTCTTTTGCTTCTACATTATCCACAGACCTGGAGGTTTTGGTTGAGTTCCAGCTATAAATGCAGATATTATTTGACATTTAATTTCTCATTTCTGTTCCAGCCTGAGCAGGTCAAACTGTAGCTCTGCAGTGGAAGCACATTCCTCTAGCCCGTAACCATGCAGGAAGGAAAGGGCTGTCTGCCAATTAAATATGTAATAATACTTAGGAATATGCCTATCAGTGATACTCAGTACTCCTGGTGACCATTTGTTTTTTCCTACCTGTTGCTCTTCAGCCACAGTTAGCTGCTGAGTGCTGGAGAAGGGCTGGCAAGAGAGGCGCACAAAATTATCTGATGAACAGTGGTTCGTGGGAGCAATTGCGTCAATGCCTCTCGATGTGGGGGACCCCTGCGTCAGCTGCCATCTGTGGAGCAATGGATTTGCGCCGATCCTTCCACCACAGGTTGTCAGCAATAGGTGAAGCACAGAAAACACAATGAACCAGAACACCTCCTTGGACTGTCAAAATAATGTGTAACACCACAGAACATGAATCAGCCAACTCCTTGACTTTTCCCTCAGTGGATGTACTGCCAAACACCTGGCCATAAAGTAAGGACATTTGTTTATGGAAAGAAATTTCAAATCAGACCTCAAATTATATGATTTCTTAATAATCTGGTTTTAAAGGTGACCATCAAAGCATTAAAACAACTTAATCATCCTTAGAACCTTACTTTCTTCTCCTTTCCCCCCCCCCTTCTTTTATGTTCTTACCTATCATCACAAAAAACTAATGACTCATTCTGGTTGGTTAGATCCTACTTAGAATGCCTGGCTCATGGAGTTTCTCTCAATTGTACAAAGTCCAAACCCTACTTTGGTAGCACATCTCCAAGCACTTGTTTAATTTCACTCCAGTGATTTGACCCCCAGAGCTAAAGAACTCCACTCTTAGACCATACAATAAAATAAGCCTGACCACAGCAAAACCAGCGTAATTCTTAAAAATTAGGTGGACATTATACTGCCTCCAAGTTTTGGCATAGGTGCACTTCTGAGGGTAGGTGAGAATTTTAAAACCTCATTTTATGTTCTTGAAAGACAGGATGTGATTACAGAAGCCAGAGAAGCTCCAGGTGCTGGTCTATGCAATTTCTATGCTGTAAACACAACAGTAGCTATAAAGACAATTGTGGCTGGGAGGTGTCATTGATAAGGCCTAGATGATGGCATGTTCTCAGCAGGGACACAAATGCTCCTGAGAAGCAAGCATTATGTATAAGGAATACATTAAATTAAAAGCATTATTTCTTTTGATTGTTTCAGACTTACTTTTGACTCAGCAAGTAGAGACCAACATGCAGCCATCTGTGCTGATTGTTTTGTCTTTCTCTGATTCTACTTCAAAATTCCTATTTTCTGCTCCTCCACCCTCTTTATTTTCCCATATTTCCTGACATTCAAACCTCAAGTCACACCCAAACCAAAAATGATCATATTTCGAATGACATCAAACCTCATGATCTCATTTTGAACGTGACTAAATGAGCCTGACAGTTCCGTTGCCCCCAGTGCTTGTGAACAGTCCCCATTTCCCAGTGGCTTGGATGAATGGCTGAATGGCAGAGAACTCACATGCTCAAAGGAGACTATTTGTCAATGTCTAAATCTTTGGCAAACGTCTCACTGTGCTTTTCAAAATATTACTGGAATTACGGGAGATCTCCAGACTATTGGATCATTTTTATGTATTTGGAAACATCTGTATTTAAGAAGCTCTCATCACCTCCATCAATATCTGTTCTACAAGCCACTGGTTAATACGTAATCAAAGCCTGGAAAGTTTGTTACCCCTTTTCCCAAGCAAAGTCACTACAGAGTCCATAGTACATCAGATGTTAATATTTGAGCAGATTACTTGGCAAACTAAATTTGAACAGTGCCAAACACATTTTAGTAAGACACAACATAATATCCTAACTGGGTTTTATCATTTAAATTATTTCATAATCAATGTCTATATTTAATGCAGAAACTTAACAGTAAGGAAACCACCAATTTTCTTTTCATTCACAATTTACAACTCAGAAAGAGTTGAGGAAAAGATATGCTGCTTTCTTGTGTGTATGCTGTACAATGTGTTTCACTACTTGTTGCTAATAACACGATGCCATGTCCACTCCAGGTTGGAGTTTTCTGATGCACTCCAGGTTGTGTAGAGGAGAGTTCATTGTCTATCAAGAAACTCTTTTACATACAGTTTTAAGGTGCATCTCCCTCCATAAAAGCTTACCATAAAATACAGTAAGTTAAAAGACAGATTTTTTGATGAGGTTTTAGCTAAAAAGAATGACAAATTTGTCAAGAAAATTGTCCTCAAAACATTTTGTACTATTATGAGTTGGAGGTTCTTGCCATTTTTGGAAACAAATTGTGAAGATATTTCAGATTTTAGCAATGATGTCTGATCACCCACCTGTTTCTCAGACAACTATTTTTTTATATGCCAAAAAAAAGTGCATTTTACTTGATATTTAAAAGTGATGTGTCACATACATTATCCTGTCTGTGTACTCATTGCCAAAGAAATCAATTGTCATCTGAAAAGCTTTCCTGAAGGGAAGAGGACAGACTTGTACCTGTGCCAGGAGCATCTTTGCTTGAAGTCGAAGCAACTCCTATGCTCCACTGGTGAATATTTAGAAAGGCAAGTTCTAACCTGGGGGCATTTGTCACCCTTCATTCGGGTTGAAGCTTTCCTGCTGAAGCCAAAGATGATTACTATCCTCATTTCATAGTACAGAGGTTGAATAATCTGTCTTCAAGATTTAAAGTATTTTTACTCTATTTGACAAAGATGGGTCTATATTTTTATCTAAGAATAATTTTAGTCTGTCTGTCCCTAAATCAGAGATATTTATTTTTTTCTGAATATCACTTTCTTTCTATTATTCTTTAAGCTTTTGTCAGGTTTGTGTTCTATTTGTATGCAATACCTGCTATGGGTGCAGGCCTGCAGATACATTTTTCTTTATGCCCCTTTTGGCACTTGATAGGATCTGAAGTAACACTAATGCAGAAGAAGAAATGAAGGATAATATTGTTCAAGAGAGATCCTTTTAACACTTATCTCTTATAAAGACTGATTAAGGTATAGCAAAACACTTCAGGGATTGTGTTCTGATCTCAAACCACTGCTCATTTTGCCTCATCATTTTTAATGGAATGTTTCCTGCTTTGCACACATGTAAGTGAAAACACAGTCAGACCCAATTTATTTCCTCTTATATTGAAAATACCTCCTGGATTGAGTGGGAGCACAGGTCATCACAGTTTACTAACTGCAATTAGTATGTGTGCTGAGCTTTTCTTTTACTATCAGATTGATTTGTGTGTTGTATTATCATTACTCCGTATTTGATAAATAACCTTTCATATCCTCATAACATTAATTTTCTACATTCATCTGCTGTATTTAATAAATCATATTAGACCAGTATTAGAAACAAACATTTTTTACTTTCAGATTGATGCCTGATTCTGTGCCAGTACTCAGAGGACTGGTATGTAGTGCAGCTCTGGCGTCTGCTGTAAAATGCACACCTTAGTGAGCTGACACCAGCTGAAGGACTCCCACTACCAAAAGACTCTGGTACCTATGTCTACTCAACATAGGTATAAATATATAAAAAAATAAAACACACTCAATTTTAATTCTCTCTGCACAGATATTTGGCCTATGAGACACTGAAAGTCTGTGGGTAATTTAATGCAATATTGAAATACCTGCACAGACCTAGAATTGCACAAGCCCTTGGCCGCTATTCACAAAAATCCAGCAGGGATCAACCTGCAAGATCTGCAGCCAAGATATTCCCAAAGGATACATACTATTTAGACTTGACAAAAAATAATGTCTAGGGTTTAGTGTTAAGTTATAGAGTAGGTTAGTGGCAATGATTCTTCTTAACATGAGAAAAATGAGTTCAGTGACTTCACTTGCTCAGAAAAACTTCTAACTGCATTTCCTACCTTCTTAGTGAATTCTTAGTGAATGTGTAAGTGATCAAGATATAAAATAGTCTGTGATAAGATATCCTCAGCCCCCTTCTGCTCAGAGTCTTTAAACTTGCATGGAATAATTAAATATTCACTGGTACAGAGAAGAGAAGTATTAGACTAGTGTGTGCTTGAGGAAACTCACCTGACAAGGCAGAGATCTGTATTTCAGCCCTTGTTTCAATTTATATTCAAGTATTCTAAATTAAGATTTGGATTACTGGCTATTGCTCGTGCATCTTAAACAATAGGGTGCAGTTTGGTGCTCACACTTTTGTCAATAAATATTTGGTCATTACAGTTTCAAGAAGAGGGATGGGAGGAGCTGTTTGAAAGGCACTCTGTTGCCCTCTGCTTTGAGCAGTTGTATAAATTTTGAAACTGGCAGGTTCTGACAAAAGGAGGAATTTAATCTTGCTCTCCTACACCTCAGGTTGATGCTCTGATGAGCAAGTAAAGGAAGGGGAAAGGGGAAAGGGGAAAGGGGAAAGGGGA
>VZTI01001365.1:81058-108248 GCA_013397865.1 Struthidea cinerea | reverse complement strand
AAGGAAAGGAAAGGAAAGGAAAGGAAAGGAAAGGAAAGGAAAGGAAAGGAAAGGAAAGGAAAGGAAAGGAAAGGAAAGGAAAGGAAAGGAAAGGAAAGGGGAAGGAAAGGGGAAGGAAAGGGGAAGGAAAGGAAAGGGGAAGGAAAGGAAAAAGGGAAGGAAAGGAAAGGGGAAGGAAAGGAAAGGGGAAGGAAAGGAAAAAGGGAAGGAAAGGAAAGGGGAAGGAAAGGAAAAAGGGAAGGAAAGGAAAAAGGGAAAGCTGGGAGAGTGACTTTACTCCAAGACAGGTTCTCAGGTTATCGTCTCCAATTGAAGAAAGACCCATCCAGGCCACAAGTGGCTCCGTCTCTCAAGGGTCTCAACACAGCTTGCAGAACTGCACTGACTCTTGGCCACTGATAATTCGGTGCAGACACAGCACAGTGCTGGTGTATCCACACCATCTGTGTGTTCAGGTCACACTGCTGTGCTCTTGGCCTGGTGTGTCTGTACAGGGAGACCCACTCTTTCTGTTTCAAGGTCCAGCATATGCAGGGCAAGCTTAGAGATTTTGGGACCCACGTGTCAGGATTAGTTCTAGGTGTCTGCTTCTCCTAAAGCAGTTTTTAGGCAAAAAAAAATAGTTAGAGCTCATGCTTTCCTTGGATGATTGGGTCCACAAAGCATTCCAAGTGTTCCTGCACTTCTTTGTAATTGTCATCCACAATTTTTGGCTGGCTCAATGCCTCAGTATATTTTTGCGGTCTGATTTTCAGAGCTTCAGGGTTTGCATGAGACCTACCCACAGCCAACACAGACCTGAAAATCAGACCAGCTTGTTAGGAAAAGCTGAAGTTAACTGAACTTATAAATAATATTTTGGCTTCATTTACAATTAAGCACTCCACAAAAACTTTTAATGTTAGGAAGGAAAAAAGCCATATCATCAAATCTTCTTGTCATTCTTAAGCCTAACATAATGAGTAAATTATTTCCAGCACAGACATATTACATAACTTTTTAAATTAATTTGTTTCACTAGAATTTGTTAAAATGGTCAAGTATTTAGTTGCATTCAGCTAATAATAATGTTTTATTCTAAGGTGATTTTTTACAATGCTATCAATTATTTGCGTTGTTTTAATTTGTTGTCTACATGCCCTCAGTATTCTTGCTCAGTTGGTCTCAAATCTATGGTTCAATTACTGTTTTTTTCCTTGTTGTGAAGATAATCTGAATGATGTGGTTAGTTGTCTGATGGCCTTTGATTGCTTCTTAAAAATATTGTGGCTAGCTGCTGAGCCTGCAGAGTAAAATTAAAAGAAATGTATAACCAGTTACTATGAAACCTATGAATTTTGACTGCTTCCCTCAAAGCATTCTCCTCTGGTACTTCCTGATGAGTAACTTTCTAAAAATATAACTTGACACTTTCTTGTATACTCCAGATACATCCTTTTCATGGATACCTTATCCTTAAAATTGGACATAATGAGGTCCTGTTATATTTGTCTAACCACTAAGGAATTATATTTCAGTATAAAATAAAGGGGGGAAAATAAGAAGAAATATATGTTGCAATGAAATCACAAACACTGGGGAGTTGCAGACATATATATGGCTGTTGTGCTTAAATAAGGACACAAGTTTCGTTAAATTTCTTGGTAGTCACTACAGTAAACTAAAATGATCTGCAACACCCACAAAATAAAACTGTCTCTCTGTTGACTATAGGAAGACTGGGGAAATGAGACATCACCTGGATGCAAATATTTTTAGTTATGTTAATTGCTGCCAATGGAGCCTATAAAGATAAAAACATTCATCTGAGAATAGACTGAACCTGTTTTACCTACTTTGGTAGAAGTAATTTACTCTAGTTGTGAATAAAGAATTGAAGCTGTAGTATGAGCAAAGACAGATAATTTTGCATTTTCAGCATGTTCAGCCCCCTTTTAAAATAGGATTTACAAAATACCTGCACTTTTACAAAAAAAATACATGAATTTTACTTATTGAAGGCACATAGACAGATTTTTTCAATTATTTTCAATACCCTGGGTGAAGAATTCTTAGTCTGGCACAAAGCAAAGCACACAGATAGAGAACTTAATGACGCTAGGACAAACAGTACCACAAACCAGAATGTGCAGGTGGTTTTGTGTATTTGTGTGTGAATATATATGGCAAATTGATTTTTCAAAACTCAGAATATGCTGACCTGTTACAGTCTTTGAAAAGTCACAATGGAGGATTGAATGCCATTTGTTATGTCATATGCAGACTCAAAGCTTCTTTTTCAAAAGTATTGTCTTCTTTCAGAATGTCAGGATCCTGCCTGGTTATAAAAGTTTGCCTTCTGTCCAAGGAATGTCTGCTCAGCTTAATCATGCTTGAGTCTCTTGGAAAACAAACCAGAAAAGCTGCACATTAACATCTAAACTTTTTGTTCTGCTGTTTCTTCTCCTTCTTCTTTTCTTTCCCACAAAGTACTTTCTCTGGTTTTGATGAAGGCGGCAGCATACACCAGAAATATTCAACCAGAATTGTTAGTACTCTCACTTTGTTTTTTTCCTAGCAAGTAAGTATCATGTTCCTAACAGTCAATAATTCTGTTCATCTGTGGCACTTCTAAGATGATTTGTGAAATTGTTGTTTTGGAAGAGTTTTTAAAAGAAATTTGGAAGTCTTCAGACAAAAGACAGTACTACCTCTGCTCTCTGGATCCTGTCCTGACAGAGAAAGAATGACAGCCTAAAATTCTACAGTGATGATTCCCAGTCTTATATTTTAGTAAGTCATGTATCTTCCTGTTGTTTGACCCTCACATGGGGAAGTGGTGTTCATCATAGCAGCACCTTTGTACTGTGTGCTCTTTAATTCAAAATTACTCTATATTTCTGTTGCTTCATATCAGGATCCTATAGCAAACTAGCCATTTTCCTCCTGAATTCTGTTCAATGCATGCGAGCAAGTAATCAATTCTACATTTCACACAGTGTAGCAATTCCATACCAAATCAGCATGGTCTTGAGCTATATCCAAGGATGGAAAAGAGGTAAAGAATCACACCCTCTGAGTGTGGGAATATCAGGTTGTCAAAATTAGTACAAATATTAGGAATTAACCTGCCAGGAGGGAAAATGTGTCTTAAAGACATTTTGACATCTATAATGAATGTATACATATAAATGATCTAAAGGTGACTTAGGACACCTTAGGTGACTGGCAAGAGGTTGAAAATCAAGTCATTGGATGTGTAGGAAATTAAATACTACTCGTTTCCAGAGTCCAAAGCAGCTAAACTAATTAACAGGTTATCTGTTCTTTTTGATTTTTGTCGTCTGTCTTGAGAGATATTAAGGAAGACTGAACTTTTGGCTTTGTGAATTTCTGCATGAAAATGAGTTTACCAGATCCCTTACACCAACTTGGACAGGAGCAAGCCTTTGGCCGTAGTTATATCATCAAAATTTACATTTCCCATATCAATGCATGTTCTTCAGACTGCAAAGTAAAGAGTTCCAAAATCTGGGTGGGCCACCACGCTCACTAGAACATCCCCATTGTGTTTGAGACTGGATTTCATTTAAGTTCTGTCTCTTCTGTCTTGCAAAGGGTAATACATGTGGACATCTTATGTGAGACAAAAAAATAACTTCTTGTGAATTTGCTGGAACAAAAGTGTTTGAGAACAGAGCCAGGCTATTCCTATTCAGGAATGCTCTCCTCATTTCTAGAACAATCTCAAGCTCTGCCCATAAGGAAAGGAAATTTTGGTCCTAAGCCAAATTTGTGCTACTCCCATAATCAGATCTGCAAGGCTATGCTGGAGGTCCCTTCATCTGATTTGGTAAACCTGCATTCCACAAGCTCCCTGCCACTGGTGCTTCCTTCCTTGAAAGACATTCATCTGAGCTCATCTCAGTGGTGTCTCCACCTTCCACCAGCATAGTCAACAGACTCTAAAAGTCCCTACTTTTACCTTATTGTGAAAAGACAACCCTTACTAGGTCATTGTCCATATCTCTATACTTCCTCAAACATAAGGACCTGTGGATGTTTGTTTCATAGCATGGTCCAGTGTGACAGCAGAAACTCCAAATCAATATTTGCACAGTTGCAGTGTGGACATAGATAAACATTTTGCAGCAGATGAAGGGCTATGAACACAAGCATCATTTCAGACTCACATCAAAGACTGCTTTCAGCTATGAGATGACAACCAGCTGAAAGCAGACAGACTTTCACACTTACTGAGGAAGCAGAATAATATACAATGACTGTCAATATCACTTCACAGTGTGATGTCTGCTGCAGATATGGGTGGTAGCTTGACTATGGTGCCTTAATAAATATCGTAGACTGAAAGCAGAGCTTGGATTTGGCAGTCTGAAGCAACCACAGGTCTCTTACAATTTTATTTTATGATATCTATAGCTTCATTACACCAGCCAGGACTACCCAGATTTTGGTGGGGTCGTGTCCAGGACCTTTCGAAATATAAAATATTGTGTAACTCCTCTTCTGATTGGTACCTCCAGCCATTTCAAACCACCAGAATATACATGAAAAACCCATGTGACAGACTACAGCTGCCACAATCAGCTACAATAGAATCAAAAATACTGTCTTGGGTAAAAGTAAAGCCACAGGAAAATGAATGGAGAGAATACCAGGGATCATCCTTAAATATGGTAGGTGCCCATATTGGTTGGAATTTCTTTTAAATTTTCTTCCTAATATCCATTGGAAGGCTGGCAGTTTTGCTTAAACTTGAGTGCAGCTGCGTCATGATAAAGCAGGACACTGCAGTGATTCAACTCACAGTCAGGAAATGCACACAAGCACGAAGTCTATACATAACTCTTGAACAGAACTGGTCCCAATCTCAAGTCATAAAACTCTTCATTTTTTTTACTTCTGCCAGAAACCTTTCCTTCACTTAGCTTTATATTATCTGTATGTTGCCACACATCTAATTATTAAGTCTTATCAGCTACTGATGCCATCATGGAGCTCACCATGCTCCCTGACCAGCATTTTGTCAAATGCTTTGTTAAAGTCCGAATACATTATGTTCAAGACAGTCCCCTTCTGTTATCAGCCAAGTCACTGATTACCTCTCCAAATTAAAAAAAAAAAAGGAAAACATATTCATTTTTTTACCCTCAATAGATATTTGCTCTCTGAACACTCAGACAATTCTGAACACTCAGACCATTTCTACCTTGACAAGTGACCTGGGTCATAATACCTGGATGTTCTACTCTTACTGAATGTTCAGAGGCAGATACAGCAGCCTCTAAGAAAATTCCTGAGGGAGAAAGGAATAATCAGGCAAGAAGAGACAGCAAGCTGTGTTCAGGGACTCGGAGATAAGACACTCTTTCTGATTTTACCACTGGCTGATCCTGGGATCTTGGACAGAAGAAATTGTAGGATTGCAAGCTTGCAGTAAATCTTCTATTGCTTTTACTGTTTTACTCTCTGGAGCAGGGATTGTCTTGTATTAAGAATCTGTAAAGCACATTGCAGAACAGAACCCAAGCACAGCTTGATATCACTGAGTTATATGCAACCTGCTACACAGAATTAATGACAGTAAAAAAAGGTAGATGGACACAAGGGAATTGTAAGGTGTAGTATGAAGTGAAGGTTAAATCACAGCAGAGGATGAAAGGAGAACCTAAGTACACTAAACAGTAAAGTTTGAAAGCTTAGGCCTTGCAATTCATACCCTTTAATACAGATGAAAGGCTGTAAAATTTTGTCCATATTGCTCAAAGTTAAGGAACAGATCAAGGAAAAGACTTTTTTGCAAGGATTTTCTTGGAATTTTCTTTACAAGTGCAGGCTTAAGAAAATAATGTTCGCCCCAGCAGAGTGGGAATGAGACCCAAACCTCTGTGAAATAGACTCCAATTTATATATTTATTTATTATTTTTCTTCCTGAATGGCTCTGATACATCTGTAAAGATTGACTTAAACCCTCTGTTTTCCTTTACGACCATGCACGCTATTCTCTTCTGCTGTGTTCTGCTTTCAAACCATTTAAGTTCACACAGAAGAATTCTTTTATTTTTATAGAGTAATTTGCTACGCAAAGGCTGGTCTTTTCATTTTCAGATTTCTAATGTTTTCAAGTATCTAAAACAGGAGGACTTTTTTTTCCCACTTTATGGAAAAAAAACCATGCTGGCAGATTTCAGGGCTTAATTTCTTTGCAACAATAGATTTAATACAAAACACATTTTTATTGTAATAAAAAAAATAAATAAAGGAAGCAATATGCATTTGAAAATTCTGCCAAACAAGGCAATGTTTGTTTATTCTTAACAAGAACATCTAATATATTTTTATGTTGGTATTGACTTTTTATACGTTATATTTATGTATACATGTGACTATATACATGACAACTGAAGTTTAATTTTATTTAACTATAAAGGCCTCAGTATCTAGCCCATCAGGCTAGAAATAAGATTTATGTTGAGGAGCTCTGTAAGCTATTTTTTCTTTTTTGTTGTTCTTTGGCTAATCTTTCTGATAATTTTTTCTTGTTACTGAAGTTGGTCTTTCTCTCTCAACCCTCAAACTATCATTCCTACCTTGTTCAAAAACATTTCTGCTGCTCCTGTGGTCCAAATACAATAGAAAGGGTTAGTGTTTTCCTCAAAGACCAAACAATTCAATTTTCTGAATAACCATTAATATACAGCCATTAATTTTGTTGGAAACTAGCCTTCCATTGACTGTCATAAAAGTTGGCCTTAAGAGAACAAGACTTGAGGAATCTTCAGACTCAAGTTTCTTCAATGCTAGACTTCCCTGCCAATGGGCTTGCACAAATATTTTGAGCTCATCCAAATCTCAGTGAAATGTGTTCATTGACTTCACAGTTCCTGGGCTCAACACCTCTAGTGTCCATATACCAGACAGAAATTATATTGCTGAAAGTAATATATATTTCTTTAAAATTGTGTACCACCTCTTTCAGTAGCCTGATTAATGAATTTGACAGATTAATAAATACTAGAAATCTGCAGGAATCAATAGACCTCATTAGATCTGAAAGCTCAGTGCATTGATATAGAATGGAAGAATCATTACGGAATCAAACCAAATACTGTTAGTGGTAGAATGTTGTTGACATCTGACCTGGAGGAATTTGAAACATATAAACAGTCTTAAATCTATTTTTTGGTTTCCTGATAGACAAAAGGTACTGTTTTTTACCAGTAGCAGGAGTGGCATCTACAAGAACATAAATATTACTGGAAGTGATTGCCAAAAGCAAAAGCAAGTGATAGCACCTTCTAAACTACAGAAATATCTTCTGACTCCTTAGCCTGCCCAACAGAGAAGAATGTGTAAAGGTGTCTCTGCCAGGTATGGTCACGTTACTAATCCTTGAAGGAACGGGGACATACAAGCCCAACTTGTGCTGTTCACCTACTGGATATTGTAAATAGGTCCTTGAGAGTATTATTAACTCCTCCTTAAGAGCAGGTAGGTGTGTGTTCATTTTAGTATTATTGGGAGCATATTTTAAAAGGTGATTGCTGCAATTGCTAGATACATTGCCACTTTGAGACTAAATTTTCTGATTACCTAGGCTGATGTATAGGCTACATAGCTGAATGTATAGAAATATTACAGTATAATATAAACCCATATGAATCCTACAGAACAATTGTCTTCCCTCTAAAATAATACTGCAGTGAATTCAGTAACTTTTCATCATATTGCAAAGGAATACATTGCAGCAGGAGGTAAACTGGGTGGAAAATAACTTTCCTGTTCCAGGAAAGTTTTGAAATTGCAAAATTCACATTCTACACTGAGCCAAACCCAAGACCTTTCTTTTTTTTTTTTTTTTTTCCATGGGAAAATAAGAAGAAAACATGATTGGAATAGCTGCAAGTCCAGGATTAAGGGCTTTCCTCTGGGATGTAGGAAACCCAGGTCCAAGTCTATGCTGTGAAGTAATCTTAACAGGAACTTGAATTGCATTCTCCCACATCCTGGGAGATGTGCATAACAGTCAGGTTACTAGTCGTACTGACTCAATCTCTATTTGATCAGAAATTCCACAACAGACTCCAAAAAAACCTTTTCTGTCTTAATAACATGTATTTTCCACAGAAAGACTGGATATTGATGGACAGACATTTTTAAACATGAAATCACTCTGCTGCAGAAAATTCAGTCTAACTGAAGATAACAGCTCTTACATGTAGTGAAAACTTTTGTTTCTTACCACACTCTGTCCTTCGTGTTTTGAAGGTCCACTGTGCCAAAGAAATGGGGTTAGTCTTTGTGTTCTGATCATTTTACCAATTTGGGTAATTATTTCCCCCCCATCTAAGTTTAATCTTACATTTCAATTGGATACAGGATTATTCTTCATTTCATGACTTAAACTATAATGTACTGTTGTTTCGTACTGTTAAACAGCTGCTTAGCTCTGTGAAAATAAGAACCATGTGTTCTACCCCAGAGGTGGCTGGCATTTCAGTGGTAAATGAATTCATCCTTGCTTTTTAAACTGTTTTTGGATTCAAGTGTTATGTAGATATAAGATATTTATTGTTTCAGCTTTATTAAGCCTTGCTCCCAGCTAAGAGAACTAGAGCCAGAATCTGGAGAAAGGACCACCCCTTATGATCAATAATAGGTCAACATAGTATTCAAAGAATTCCTCCATGGTAGGTAACTTCAAACATATTAGATACCAAAAAAAAATAGTCATGCAGCTAAAACTACAATTGAGGGTAAAGTGTGTTAAATTTCTGTCTCTAGAAAACATGGTAGCATTAATCATGAAAAGATAACCTCAGGACATGTGAATCAGGAACTTGTAACTTGCAAATCACCCAGAGTCAAGATGAAAAAGGCAGCAATTGTATAGATAGCATTTGTCTTTCTCTTCCCAACATAAACCCATTTATAATTGTTCCATGTAATATTCCTCTGAAAAAAAATTTTCTTCTCTTGCAAAAGACCTCCATAGAAATCTTTTGAATCTCCATAGGAAGTCATTCTCAGAAATGGAGCTTGGAGTTTATGAATTCTCTGTGTTAAAACCATTACAAATAGACTTTTCTGGTTCCAGTTGCATCTAGTTGAATTAGTGCTGTTCATAAACCAAAGGCCTTTAAAATTACAGAAATTTTCACTTACTGTGATGAAAATTGAATTAGATCTTTGTGCTGTGTCTGGATCTTCCCACAGTAAATCCATAACATTCCAAACCTGTGGGAGCACCTCTCTCCAGACCATGTTCCTGAGTTTCTGAAATTTTGAGAGGCAAAAGAAACAGCATAATATACTTAGGCCTTGCCATCACACAGAGATGGAACAACAACAACAACAACAACAACAACAACAACAACACATATTTGCATTTGAGAGCTGGAAAGCTCTGGTCAAGAGGTCTTGACTCCATAAAACAGTGTGCTAATAGAAGTTTTCGTGTGTGTTTTAGCCCAACCACAAACAGAGCACTCATCCACAACCAGGACCATACCAAGAATTCTTCTTCAGATGCAGAAGTGCTGGGATTTTTCCTCCTCTGCTGGAATGAGGGACTCCTTAGGGCAGCAAGTGCCATGGCAAAGAGCTGGTTCATGTGCTGGCAGCTCTGCCTGGCTGCAAGGCCAGCAATGAGTAGTCAGACCGGCCAGCTGAGAGTGGTCATGATAAAAAGGAATATGGCTCGATGAAGGCTCTGTGTGAGTCTAAGAGAAAGAACAGAAACAGAGTAAAGAAACTGCCTACTCTTTTCTCCTAAGGAACTAACCAAAATCATAATTTATGCACTTTTTAAAAAGTAGAGATAAAAACAAGTATAAATGTATGACCCTTCTCATTGATGACTTAAAAGATGGATATTTCTAAATCTCAAAGTTCTACTTGACTGACTACACTACACATGAAGAAAAACCCTTTTTATTTGCTAAATACAGTACCTTAATGCAGTACATTAGTCACTTCAGTTGAAAACTCAAAAAAGGGTGAGGAAAAATGCCACCACCTTTCTTCTTCTTAGCAAAGTAAGCCATCATCATACCCATCATTTTTGGGAAGCCTCCAGTCAAACAACAGGGAATTCCCACAGGCTTACTTTATGGCAACTTAGGCTATTTACTTTCATATGTAACTTCAAAGAATTACTGTTAAAGATTATTTATATTTTCAATCAATCAATTCCTTGGTTAAATTAGAAATAGGGTCTATCACATCAAGATGTGAACCGAATCAAAGAAATATCACATCTTGGTAACCCTCAGACTGTGTTTAGTGACATACCTGTGGCTCATAAGACCACAGCAAATCCTAAGCAGCTCACCTGAAAAATTATTTAAAAAAATATTTTATTTTCAGTTGAAAATACAGAGAGTACACAAAAGCTGTGAAGGATGGTTTACCCAAAGGCATTTCATCCCACTGACTTATTTGTTAAAACACAGAAGGCCAAACTTGCAGTTTTGCATGTTGATCTCTGTACATCTATAAATGTGTGTCTAACAATCACAGCTGTTTGTAAGCTATATGTTTGTATAGGGTTGATTCCATTTATAATTGTGTATCATCATTAACTCAAATGGATTTGTATAGTTTTAACTGTGAGAAGAATCTGTCCTCGATAATATTCTTGAAATGTTTGGAAACATCTTCACATACTGTTTATTTTTATTTTACAAAGAACAATGTGGCTCTCTGTTCCAGTTTCAAATCAAAAGTAGTAGGGTGCAACTCCACTGACATCAATGGAATCACAATTACTTCCAGCAGGTCTGAATTTATCCCTGTGCATCGATATTCATTCAGTCTTTCTCCCCCGGGGAGAGGAAGAGGGAACTAAAATGTGACAGATATTTGTCATATTGCCTAATGTACTACTGGAAGAAGATCAGACGCTATGCTGATGGGTATGGTATAAATGAACCTTCAAGGAAACTGAAATTTCACCAACAAACACGAAGGGACACGCGGAGACTCTTCAGGCTACTTTTCCTTCTTCTCTGGAGGACTGTCACTGTCAAAGCCTTTAAGAAGGGCATGATATTTCATAAAAATACACCTGCTTGATACAGTCCCCATTTTCTGCGCAGTCAGCAACACGGATGGCCATGAATGGAGATTTGTATTCCAGAGAGAAAAATAATTAATTCTTTTTACATGTAGTGTCTTAAGACAACTCAGTAGGTGTCTTGTTAATTTGCTCATTACTCAGTGGATGGAAACATTGATCTATGGAAACTATGAACACAAATTATTCTTCATCTTAAGTGTCGTAACATCAGTAAGACAGAGACCTTTATTTCTATTTGCTTCAGTAGCAAGTTTGTCACACAATATTTTCATATGCATTTTTAGAGCGGGTGTTACTTTTTTCTACTTCTTCAAGTCAGGGATTCCTTCTCTGTTTAAGAGAATGCTAGGAAGCAATTTTTATAAGATTATTAAAGAGAAATGAAACATAAATGACTAGACATGCTTTGTGATGTAATGTCATCTGCAATCAGGAAAGAGCTGTTGTGAACTGTGGACGACCTTGGTGCCTACTGCAGCTAGGAAAACCAGTAAAACTATTTGATAACAGCTGAAGTAAAATACATGCATTCTTCCCTTCTATTCTGACTTTATTATCATTCTCTCATTATTTTTGCAAATAGATGTCTCTATAAAAGTGAACAAAGGTATGGTCCTGTCTCAGTGTCATCCTAGAAGATGTGAGGTGACCTTAATCTTCCTGTTTAATCTCACTATTTAACAGCACAAAATAGAAAAAAGGAGACCAGCCAGATTATGCTTATTATTTATAATTGTAATCCAAAAATGTTGATTCCAGGAATTAAATCATGGAGATTGAGATAGGCTGAAGCCAGTTATTCACATCTAAACAGTGTTAAATTTGAGAATACATTCCAATATATATCTGAGAAGTATTTCATTTATGCAATGTCACAAACAAAATATTTCAAGAGATAACACTTCATTTAACATTTTCATGTGACAGAAACAAACCTCCAAACTATTTAATTTCATAGTCATTTCTACACAAGCATAAGTCCTACACTTTTTTCTGATAGGATTTGAAGAAATTTAAAGTATTTTATTTTATAAAAGCCTTTTGTCTTTATAATACCCCCTTGTTTCCTGTCTTATTCCATTCCACCCCAAAAATAAACAAACAAAAACCTTGAGCCTTATGAAATTTTCCATTAATGTGTCTTCCCAGCATGATGATCCACATGGCCTACTGTTATTAATTGTCTCCGTGTGAGTAGACACAATCATTAGAATAAGATGGTAATCATAAGGTGGCTTTTATCCTTGTGATACTTTGAAAATTTGCATCATTGTGTATTTGCATCAGTGTTAGGTGACTAACAGGTCAAAAAAGAGAATGTAGCTGTTCAGGCAAAGATCATTCTTCTGTGATTATACAGAACACTCCAACAATTCTACAACATTTACTGAATAAATGTATTTTCTTCAATAGGTCATCAAGCTTGATCTTAATTTTAAACCTAGAGGTTTTGTAAACAAAAGTGGCCCATAACGCCTTTATATGAGGGAAAATTCGCAACTGCATTTGACAAAAATTTCAGTGTGAATTTAAGTAACTCATTTAAGTAAATCAACATCATAATCAATAGCAAAGCAGTTATTCAGCTATAGTTCCGACTGAGTTGAGTTCAGTGCAGCCCGAAGTTTGCTGTTAGTAGTCATGCACATGTTAATGGACGTAAGTACAAAGATGGTAGCACCATATTCCCTTAACTGCCTTCAAGTGGTAAAAGTTCAATACTTAAAGAGATTATTTTTATTCACCAAGACACCAATCTCACTTAAATACCCATGTCTTATCTGAAAATCTTCCTATCCCAAATTTATCTGTCCAGATAATACTTATGAATTCTAGCAAGGCCACAATGTAATCAAAAATACAGTAAGCTAATTAAGTTCAAGTGGAAGGTCTGGAAAATTTGAGAGACATAGAGAAGATTCAGCATTCTGTTCAACTGATTGATTTGTGAGTTCCTCACCCCTCCCTCACTATTTGTATTAGATCTATCAAATAAAAAGCTAACTAGCTGACGAAAAGTTATCACTCAGCATTAAGAGGCAGGAAAGAGGAAGAATTAGTAATTATTATGCAGGCTGTTTCAACTCTGAATGAATATGTGTGCACCAATATTTAACCTCAGATCTAAAGTAAATATGAAGTCATTAAAACCTAAGAAAGTGTTGGTCTGCCTCATGCTAGAACATAAATTAGCCCATATTCCTGCATGTGAACATGATCTTTAGAGTAGAACATGACCATGACTCCTTTCAGAAGTCAAATTGAATAATCTTCACTGATGTTGTATCTTGGGAAGATATTCAGCAGAGACATGAATGTAACAAATGAAGGATATAAGCAGGGGGACTGCAGACTATAAAGCCATTTGTAGTTATCTCAAGTTAGGAAGTGAATTTAAGGGAAGAATTTTCTCTTTCTGACTTGTATAGGTGATAGCTTTCTTGGAAACTAGAATTTTGGTTAGGTGGAGACTTCTTTTGTATTACATAGTAGGTCTGTCTTGTTTCTTCCCATTAGTCACTTTGCTCTTTGGAAGGGTCTAATGTTTTACAGTTGTGTCTTTGAAATGTGTTTTGAATAAAGCTCCAGCCAAGAATGTTGTGTATGTCATTTGTGGGGAAAAGCTAAAGACTGCAGGAGCCTGCCATGGTTATGTAACTTGCTTATTTTTATATCTGTTAACTACTGCTTTTGTTAATAAAGTTTATAACAAAAAGTTTTATAGATTTATAAAAAACTAATAATTTTTAAAACCAGTCACATATTTTGGCATTTTATATGAAGGTTCAATTGTACAAATTTTGCAAATAAAAAACCAAAATCCCAGATGATTAACAAAATATGTGTTTATTTAAACATACAAATAAATAATTTTTAAGGGCTTTTTACTTAGAAAAATCTGAATTCAATATTTGTCTTGCAAGACTCAGAAATCTGAGCCATGCCTTTGGAACTGTTAATGCACAGCAAAACAAAGAGAATGAGAATGGAGTTTCCAAAACTGGAAGCCATATAGGATGACACTTGAGACAATAGGGATATTTCCCAGAAAACAACATGAAAAGGTATAAACTAAGCTAGGACAGACTGTACCCTTTTTGTTTCATGACATTCATCTCATAATGTAATCTGTGAAAGTCTAAAGATAGATCAGAAATGATAAATCTTGTCAATATGTCCCACACAGTATTTGGATTGACAGAGCAATGTGACTGTTTTAAGAAAATGTTAATCCAATGTGAAGGAAACATTTGTGTTATCTCTAACTCGACAAGTCTAAATAAATCAACAAATTTTCAGGCACCAAAGTACTCATTTTCCATCTTAAAATGAGTGAACCATGACTCAAAATGCCATTTCTGGAACACATTTCTTTATCTCAGCACATTAAGACACTTAGGGATGCTCCATGGCTACTCTGAAAAGGAATATGCACAGTCATGACATAAAAAATGCATGCTAAAATAAGAACAAAAGCAAACCCAGTGTGCCAAAAAGCCAGTGTTGTCATTATCACAAACCCACAAGGTTTTCAGTATGTCACTACTTAAATCAGAGACAACCAGGCTTGGTTTATTGGCAGGACACTATGCTGAAATCTGAAGAAAAATATCTAATTTAGAGAAAATGGACCACATCTCAGTTGCCATAATTTTCCATATCTGGACATGACTAACTCATCCCAGTGTGTTATATTAAGCATGACACAAAAGCCAGCCTGCTGCATCAGGACTGGAGCATTCCATAGTCAAGAATCCATCATTCTCCAAATTACTAATCACGGTTATGTCATGGAGCATTATGGACTTTTTTCAAAAGGTAGGGTGTTGGATAGCATACAGGCACACTCACACCATCTTGAATTCATAAATAATATAATAATTTCTTAGAACACTTTAAATCCCAAGCCATAACTCAGTTTTCATTGCTAAAAATATGTCTGGATTTCCATGAAATAGTTAAAAACTCATGATAAATTTAGATGAGAAGTAACAGATTTTATTCAGGTTTGCAGTAGCTGTGTGGAAATTCTTTCTAATATAACTTTAGACAGAACAAAAAAACCCTCAAACCTTTAAAAACGTTTCTGGAAATAGCAAACATATGATTTGCTTGACTCATTTCTATTTTAAAAATTAAAGTATATATTACCCATTTCAAACAAAAGCAGACTACTCTAGAAACTGGGTTTCACAGGCATCTTCAACCTTTCAAAGACTGGTCAGAAATTACCTCAATGTATTCACAGTAGAAAAGCAAGCAAAATAAAACACCGCCACCACCAAAGCTCCAAGTTACTTGAATAACATTAAAATTACCACACAGCTAATAATAAGGAATTATTTGTTACGTATGACAAATCATTCTTTATGGAGGTCACCTCAACTGAAACCCATTTAAATGCCTCTACTTTTTCTCATTCTTCATGTAAGGGTTATAACTCAAATTCTGTGGGATGAAGGAGAGGCAGTTTTGTCCCAGTGCAATGATAACCTGAGATACTGAGAATGAATCTTAGGCAAATACATAGACTATTTATTTTGTCTTCCTTTATATTAACTTTCCATTTTCCTTTCTACTTTGCAAATTATGCCCATCCTGTTAATTTCTGCCTCTCCAGATCTTTCACCTACACCCTGAACTGTTAATTCTATTCTCCCAGAACCCGACTTTCTTCAATCCTTCGCCAAAAATTCTTTTCAGTTGAAACAGCACAAGATCCCTCCCAAATACAAACCTTTTTTAACTAAGAAGTGTCAACACAGGCACATGATAAGAATGTGTCATCATACGATCGCATTCTTGACAAGCCCTCTAAAGTTTTCCCCATAACCCCTCGGTCTAATCCATTTTTCCATCTGATCATCATATTTGTCTAATAATAGGTTGCAAAATCTTCAGGTCAGGGATTTTGTCCTTTTATCCATTTCTGTACAGAGTTAAGCACACTCATCAACCATAGTCATTGAATAATGAGGCTTTCTCAACTTAGTTGTCCAGTACTGGAATGGGGTACAAGCTTCTTAACACAGATCTTGAATAATAATCCATGTATTTCATAATGTAAGCATCAATACATAATTTACACCTTTGAGAATCTGGATGAACTTTTAGCTTCCTATATAAAATCTCTTGGTAACTTCATTAAAGTTTCAAGCAACATAAAATACAAAAAATTTCCATAATGACTCGCATCAAGGTATGATAGAAGGATCTATTCTGATAAACTCATATTTTATCTTGGATTTAACATAGCAAGGAAAGACGAAGTGAAGGTGCATTAGACGACAATGACTTTAATTATAAAATGTACCTTCAATTAGGGCAATGTCTTGTTTATTGCCTTAAAAATAAAAAGTAATGGTAGTATAGAGAATGAACCTAGCCTACATCAACCATAGTAGAGGTTAGATATGGATGAATATGAGTGGAAGTTTTTTTAAATATTAAGGGAAATATTTCCAAAATGAACAGTTTATGACCTACCTAGACAAGTACTATTTGTCTGCCTTCAAATAATTTCTACCTAATACTCACCTATCTATGACTGATTTAGATGCTAAAATCTTTAGGAGACAGACCAGGCTAAATAAATGCTAAAAATAAAGTAATAAAATCCTAAAATCATAGAATGGTTTATGTTGGAAGGGACCTTGAAGGTCATCTAATTCCAACCCCTCTGCCATGGGCAGAGACACCTTTCACTTGACCAGGCTACTCAGAGCCCCATCCAACCTGGCCTTGAACACTTCCAGGGATGGGGAATCCACAACTTCTCTGATCAGCCTGTGCCAGTGCCTCACCACCCACACAGCAAAGAATTTCTTCCTCACAAGTAACCTGAATCTGCCTTCTGTCACTTTGAAGCCATTACTCTTTGTCCAATCACTACATACCCTTGTCAAAAATCCCTCTCTAGCTTTCTTGTAACCACTTTAAGGTACTGGAAAGTGCTATAATGTCTTCTTGGAGCCTTCTCTTTTCCAGGCTGAGCAACCACAGGTCTCTCAGCATGTCTTCAGAGGAAAATAAATCTTCACTGCAGAGAATTAGATGATGGAGGCTGCCACTAGTTCAGTCACAGGGCAACATTTCCAGCAATATGCAATATTTATAAAGGTTTTCAATCATAGAAGTGATATTCACGTAATGCTTTCAATCTAATCTTATTCAAGCTAAACCAGTTATCCACAGTATATGGGCTCATCGAAGCTCCTAGGCCTAATTATCGCCTATCATATATGTAAATCATGCCTGACTTAGTACTGCAGCTGTACATCCAAAAGGAAAATATACAGTAACATGTTCCCTTGGGATAATATGTATGAACTGGAGTTCTGCCTCATTAACCCGATATCTGAAAGGTTAAGGTGGGGGGGGGGGGGGGGGGGGGTTTTTTCCCNTGGGGGGGGGGTGGGGTGATTATTCTCACCATAACTTAGGAGGGTTTTTTCAGGGTGTACCAACACAGCTGTTGTGTATAGGTGTCATTGCCCTCTACTGGACCACATCAAAACAGCCTGGTTGTTTATCTCGTGGGGCTGATGAAATTACTTGGAGAATTTTCCTCAATTAAAAAAAAAAGAGAAAGGTTCACACTGTTAAACAAAAAAAGCATATGAATTTATTCTTTCACCAGATTCTAATGGCTCAAGTAGATAATTTACAGAAGCACAAAATCCAAAAAATAATATGCCTGGAAAAACCTTAAATGACCATACAATTCAGTCTCTGTGACTATCTTTGATGTATATAGTAGCACCTATTACTTTTTTCCCTCTTTTGACTTACATACAAGCTGTGCTCTTCTGCAACCAGCATTGTAATTTGATGTTATGATTCATCATCTGCCACTCTTTATGTCATCATTGTTTGAATCTTCGAGCCACTGAATCCTTGCATCTTGTGCATAGATTCTCTCAGCAGTTTGCCCTGTTGTTTTCATTCTGGTCTCTTCAGCAGCACATCTGATTTCTGCTCATCTTCAGATTCCATCCAAATGACTAGATCAATAATTGCTGTTGCTGCTGTTTGGGTTTTAATTTGCCTTTGGACTTTTGCCCTGTGGGCTTTCGCAACTCATTTAAAGCTCTTTTTACTATGTTAATGAGTTTGTGCCCCAAAGTGACCTCCTTGTCTGAGGGACACTATCTGTCAACCATTCCTCTGACATGAAACACTTTAGAAAAGAAGGCAGATGAAGATTTTACAGGCAATATCTTCAGCTGCAATCAAATTCCACAGGTTTAAGAACAGTAAATTTTGGGCAGAATATAGGAATAAATTTCTCACCTCTTGCTCTGATTTGTGAAAGTAGACATGGAGTTTAATTTGCATAACCTTTGATTTGACCAGGCCTTAAAAATTACAAAATTTTAAATCCCACAGAATTTGAGTTGGCATGGAACAAGTATAGCCATTTCTCTAATAATCAGTTTTCCTTACAATTTCAAAAAGAGAAGCATGGTAGGATATGAGTCTTTTCTTCCGATACCTCTAAGGTTACAAGAGTACTGTAGAGCTTGTATGTGAACAGTCAGGCAACAACTTGCATACCGGGAGACAACACTCAAAAATCCATAGCATAATTCCTAATTTTTGTAGGATAGTTGTACACTGAAAATGGTTTCTTCTTTATAGAGGTGTCTATTTGTGTGCTCTGGAAACAATTCTGTCACACGGTTTCCACTTGTTTTCCTAGTAGGGAAAGTCTATGGACAAATGTGAAAGGCAAACTTGTGTAAGCTGGTGGCCAGATCCAATAGAATTCTGTGGAAACAATACATGCATGTTCTCATACTAGACTGGAAAATGTTGTCTGTATCTGACCTTGATTTTCAGTTGCTGATTGACCTCTTCAAACCTGGCTCACCTATTTAAACACAGTTACAATTAATCTAAAGGAGAAATTGTACCTGTATCATTTCCAGTACACTAACCCTTATCTACTGCTGAGTATGGTGAAAAGGAATCTATATTTTTGCAAAGTGTAGGTGTGACAATGAACAAAACTAACTACTTCTCACACACTTCATTCTTCTAAAAATTCTGGCAGTTAATTCAGATGTTACTTACACTACTTACTTAGAAGCTCTCTCTGAGTGATGACTTCCTAATCAAAATTTTAATACAAAATAATATATATATATAAAAAAAGGATCTGCCCTCATTTTTTCAGGGGAAAACACCACAATTTGTCTCTCTTATTTCACTGCTAAGAATCACACTGAAAATAATCACTTTGAAAAGCAGGGCTGTATGATTTACACAGTAAAGTTTCCAAAAAAGAAAGCGTTTCAGACTTCGGCTCTGATTTAAGTTTCCTCAAAATTCAGAAATGTTGAGATACAGAGGTTTTATTCTTGTTTATCTCTAATTGAAAACAGAATGAAAATTTCCCAATATTTCCATCAGGCAAATTCACTTTATCATGAACATTGAAAACAGTCTCAAAATCAGGAAGATGACACACAATAACACCAAATTAAAATGAAATGGATTAAAAGTTCACTTTACATAAACAGCCAAAGTTTCTGAAAATTATCCAAATTCAGATCAGCAAAATAGGAACTGATGCCTCATGAACTCGGGCTTTCAGCTTGTTTCTGCCTGGATCAGTATGAGGAAGAAAAAAGTCAAAGTAAAGAGAAAGAAAAGAGAAAGCTAACAGATATATAGCAAAATAATTACCAAATTAGAACTATTCTGTCTGTCTTTCCATATGATCAGATTTGTAAAGTTAGTATTTTTAAGCAATTGCTTTTTCACTTACAGTGAAGAAGTCAGAGAATAACTTAATGAATACTACAAACTGCATGGAAAAGACTGGTAAGCAGAGCAGTTTGGAGTCTCTATGAAGAGGCTCAAGTTCCCCTTTCTTTCAAAAAATTGACCTCAGGGTCATGCCCTTTCTTAAGCTATAGTGGAACCCCATCAAATATGAATGTTTTATTGTATCCCATCCTTTCTGCAGCCCCATCAATGTCATGAGTTTGGTTCAATCTCCCGCACTCAGTGGACAGGTCACATGCTAGGAGGCAGTCCTCCCTTATTTCCGAGGGGGAAGCTTCAACACTTTATACAAGCATCAAGACAAAAAGGGGAATCAAGGTCTCATACATACAAACAAGACACAAGTCTACTCTTCCCTACATTTCGTGGACTATCTAAGAAATTGTCCCTTTTTTTGCTTATTTCCTGGGTGATATCTATCCCAAGGCTTATAACATAGAGCTCTGTGATGGAAATACAAAGTCTGGTATGAATGGAGTATGAATGGAAATATCTGTGTGGGAAAGCACCAGAAGAAACTACAGTGAATGGCATATATTGATATCCAAGGTGGTGGCTGACACTGATCCGACCTATAAACCTGGAGAAACATGCTATTTCCACGAAGACATGAAGGCCTCTACTTCAGTGGGGACAGAGCACAAATGAGTGGAGGACCTGTGCAGTGATAGCAGGAGGGAGGACATGAGGTTGCAGCCTTTCATCTGTGCCATTCTTCTTCCTGCTGTCCCAAGAAGAAGCCAGGAAGCCATAAAGGCACCCAAAACTTGAGAACAAAAACAATAACAATTTTGATTAAGACATGCAGATATTGAAATGACTTCAACAAAGGACCACCAAGATATTAAGGGTGGGAACACTTGCCCTCTGAGGAGAGGCTGAGCAAGCTGAACTGCTGCAGCCTGGAGAGGGCATGGCTGTGGGATGGGCTTAACAGTATCCTCCAGTGCCTGCAGGGACATTACCAAGAAAGTGAAACCAGACTTTTCACAGGGTTGAACACTTGGAGGATGAGAGAGCAGACATGAACTGAAGCTAAACAGGTTCAGGCTGGATATAAGAAAAAGCTTTTTCCCCATAAAGAGAGTCAGTCATTGGAACAGGCCGCCAAAGGGTAGACTGCAGGTTCCTTAGCTGGTCTCAAACTTGATCTCCTACAGTGGGAGTTGTTCTCCATCCAAGCTTCTGCAACTTGGATGGTGTGGCTGGAACACTTTCTGGTGAAGACCAAGGCAAAAAAGTCAGTGAGAACCTCAGCCTTCTCCATATCCCAGGTAACCACATCTCCTGTTTCCTTATGGAGAAGGCCTAGTCTTTCTTTTAACACTGGTTTACCTATTGAAGCTTTAGTGTTAGCCTTGATGTCCCCGGCCAGATATAATTCTATCAGAGCTTCAACTTTCCTAGCCTGATTCCTGACTGCTTGGGCCATTGGTCTGTATTTCTCCAAATACAGGTCCTTGCTTCCACCTTCTGTAGGCTTCAATTTGTCCAAAAATTCCTTCTTCATCCATGCAGGCATCCTGACTTCATCTTTGTTGTGCTGGGCCGCTCCTGAGCTTGGAGGAGGTGACTCTTGAGTATTTACCAGCATCTTAGGGCCCCTCTTTCCTCCAGGGCTCTATCCCATGCTACTCTACCAAGCAGATCACCAAAGAGGCCAAAGTCTGCTCTGCCGAAATCCAGGGTAGTGAGCTTGTTGTGCATCCTTGTTGTTGCCCTAAGGATCTTGAACTCCACCATTTTGTTGTCACTGCAGCCCAGGCTGCCCTTGACCTTCACATTCCCCACCAGCTCCTCCTTGATGGTGAGAACAAGGTGCAGCATAGCACCTCTCCTTGCTGGCTCCTCTATCCCTTGGAGAAGGAAGTTACCATCAGTGCATTCCAGGAACCTCCTGTATTGTTCCTCCAACAGATATTGGGTGGCTGAAGTCCCCCATGAAGATCTGGGCTTGTGATCATGAGGCTGCTCCCATCTGTTTCTACAGGGCCTCATCTGTTTGGTCTTCCTGGTTGTGTGGTCTATAGCAGATCCCACAATAACATCACCTGTCCTTGCTTTTCCTTTAATCCTGACCCATATATTCTCCTCATCCATTCCCAAATGGAGCTCCATGCACTCCAGCTGGTCATTGACTAAAAAGGGTGACACCTTCTTACCTCCCCTGCCTGCCCCTCCTAAAGAGCCTGTATCCTTCCATTCCTACCAGAGGAGACATCCTACCGTGTCTCCAGGTTGCCAATAAGGTCAACATTTGAAAGCTTATATAACTTTAGCCCATATGGAAAAATAGAAAACAATACTCATGTCCAGTTTTAAAACAGCAAAACTGAATAAAAAGGGAAAGGAATCATCACAGCTTTTCTGAGAAAATGAAATTGTAAAGGAATGTACAAAAAGACCACCCTGTTCTGAACATCTTCTATCTAATACCAGATATAATTAAAGTGAGGTAAAAGAGAAGATAAAATAATTTGTCCAAACTTGCCTATACTTCAAATTACTGAAAACGTCTCCATAGTTTAAAGATGAGGAATTGTAAGAACTGTGATGGAACAGAAGTAAGTTTTAGAAGATGATGGCTGGGTGAACTGGTTCTGGGAGCATAAGAATATATATGGACCTGGCGTGGCACGGTGAGAAGCATGTGACACACTATATCAGGCAGCAAACATCAGAGTGCTCATTAACAAAATTCTGCTTTAAAACACACTTGCAGAGATACCTTTTGAACATGTCTGAACAACCTCTGACTGAGGAGGCTAATCTTGCCTTAAACATTTTCTGAAATCAAGACAGTGAAAGATTTGAGATGTACATAACTTGGAAATTACAGGAATGGATGGAACAGAAATTTGCAGGAGTAAAAGCAGATAAATATCAGAGACAAACTGAGCTTGGCAGAACAGATCCTTAAAAAGGAGAATTTTACTGACAATATCCCTAATTTCCAAAGGGCCTATGTTTAATAGTCTGTGCCTTTCAGACATACACTGAAGATTGAAAACATGAATACCAAACATAAAATCTGCTGATGTTTTGTATTTCAGGTTGTGAATGAGCATATTTTTCAACAGTGTTTTAGAAACTTTTAGTAGGTGTTTTTTTTCTAAAATAAATAGGAAAGTAAAAAAAAAAATCACCATTTACTGAATGATCCTTTTGGAGAACAGATGAGATCTATAGCAGTGATTTTTATCTGCAGTGTAATTTATTTTATTTCCAATTTTATTTGAGTGCATTAATGAAGAGAATGACTTAACCAGAAAAATGATGGAAAGAAAATGAAAGCCAAGTTCTAGATGTGTAATAGCTTGTTTTCCAACACCCTGCTTTTGAACCAGATCAGCTTATGAAAATATTTAATATTCTTTAAGAGGATAACTGAAAATGTTGTCAACACCTTCCCTTTCTAGTTGATGGGTTTGAGACCGATGAGAAGTAAAGACCATTCAAATACTCATGGCAGAAGATAGGAAATATGATGACAAGATGGAGAACTATATTAAGCAACACAAGGGAAGTAGACTGTGGTAAGACAGAAAACAAATATGGCTATCTCCACAACAGGTGAGTGAGATGGACAGAAACTAGATCACAGAAACTAGAACTATAAATGAGTAAAAGTGTTGAACTACTGCTATAATACGGAGAGAAACCAATCCAGCTGTGAAGCAGAATTTTTTGTGTTCCAAAACCCTATGAAAACAGGTAAGACTAATAATACGGATAAATTAAAGCCTCATCATCAATACCCTATACTGCTCCCTTTCAGAACTGTTTTTTTATTCAAGGTTTTACTGCCCCTGACTATAAAAGAAAGGGAAAAAAAACAAGGACAAGAAAAAAAACAACCTTATCAAATCTTTCTCACTTTGCACAGGCTGTTAGAGAGTTGTATGTGTTCCCAGGTAAGGAGAAGATACAATGCCAAAACCCCTGAGATCCACACAGCCCCTGGGACTGGCAGCAGCACAAGGCAAAGCACAGATAGGGGCTTTTTCTACATGGGCTCTGAATTGCAGTTGCTCTTTTCATACAGAGGAGAGGACGGCGATCACTTTTGCCCTCTCAAAATGTGTACCAGGACATTAATTTGGTCCCCTGACACTATTTAGCTCTGGAAGCACAAAACTGTGTTCCCTTTTTCCTCTAATCCAGTTGTGATTAAATATTGTCTGCTAAAATCCCAATTTTTCAGTACCGTCTAAAAATGCATAAATGCAGTAGCCCAGTCAAGAAGGGAAAACTTACAGATGTATAAGGAAAATGCAGGATATGAAAGTCAGAGCTCTTGGATGAAGTGAGATGAAGGTCAAGGTGAAGAAAGAAGAAAGCAGGTGAAGCATAAAAGAATAGTTCCTTAGAAGGGGAACATAATGTTTTGTTTATTTGAAAATCTGGTTTTAAAGGGCTGGTGAAAGAAAGATATCAAAATTTTAGGGAACTTTTTTATTAGCTAAGGTTAATTTTATGTTGGGTTTTTGTACATTTAGATATTTCTAAAAAATTGCAGGTCTATATAAAAGTGTGTAATAACTAAATAAAATGTAACTGTAAATAAAGCACCTATGAATATGTGGCTGTTACGTCCGAGGCGCATAAAGAAAACGACATAGAGTCCAGGCTCATGAACAAGTGGAAGCCGAAGCTTCTTTTTTAATAATTTTCTGACTACTATATAGGATAGACCGCAAAAAGTGTGTTGAGTGGCAATAGGTAATTGGTTCCTCGGCCATCCACCCCTTGAGAGGATTGACCAAGTTCTAAGATACCTATTCCATAATATTTTCAAAGTCAAAGCCATAACAATCTTGCAAAACAGCTTGCGGGTGCAAGAAGTTTATGAAACTGTGACCTTGTTTAAAATAGTTTACATAGGAAAGACAGTCTGCTCACAGAATATTGAGAAAAGGCTGAAGAATTTCTCCGCTTCTAGCTTTTTAGCACCTACATGAATACATAAGCGTTGAGAGTCATCTTTGGAAAACAAAAGTCTATCTGTACGTAGTTTACTGCAATATAGCAATGTATAAATGTGTAAAATATTTGGAAATATGAACTTATATCCTAGAATCATATTTTTAGATGATAGAATTATAGAATCTTTGAGTCTGGTTAAGTACTTTGGGAGATCACTTAATTTAACACCCTTGCTCAGAGTAGTGTCAGCTAGAGCAAGGTGCTCATGGACAATCCCCAGATGGTTTCTGAATACCTTTACAATCAACCTTTTCCTGTGTTCAACCACCCACACAGAAAAAGCTTTTTATTTCATTTAAAAGTAGTTTCTTGTTTTTTCATCTGTGCCAAATTACCTCTTGTCCTGTCACAGAGCATCACTGAAGAGATTGGCTCCATCTTCAGCCTACCTCCACTCCCTCTTAGGTCTTTATACACATTGGTAAGATCCCCTGAGCCTTCTTTTCTCAATGCTGTACAGTCTCAGCTCCTTCAGCCTCTCCTCATATGACATATGTTCCCATCCCTTGCTCACCCTTGTGCATCAAAGAAATAAGTGTGATTTGACTTCTACTGGAGTAAAGTTAGACCAAATCTTCATGCTCTTAAAATACAGCCATGTCTTCCTTCAAGCAAGCAAAGAGTATGAACTTACACTGTCATCAGTCACAGCATTTCTGGGAATAAACCAAGGTTCTTCTCAGTGGAGTGTTTTACTTCAGAGACCAGTCATATTCTACTGTCTTTCATCAGCTTCTTTCAGATTGTGACTTCGCTAATTTCTGTAAGAAAATTTTAGTGACATGGATTGACTGTTGCAATTGAAGAGAGTCTGCCATATTTAATGCAGATGCAATTGGGGGTTTTAGCTTTGTTTTTTTTTAACTGTCTTAATTAATAGTAAAGAAATAGAAGAATTCAGAGGTAAGTGGTCACCTGGGGAAAGTTCATTACATCTCCATGATTTGTTTTGTGAATGCTCATATCTAATGCCTTCCTATATAGTGGCTGATGTTCAGCATGAGGGGTGGACTCCACCTGCACTGAGGGCAGCCTTGCCATGGGGAATAGAGTAATGGGTGATGTGTCTGGAGGGTCCCTTAGGCCAACTAGGCTCCAGGGAACCGAAGTTGCAGATGTCTCATCCAGTCACTGATTCATGGATCAGTGACAGCAGGAACCACCAAGGTCTTACACAACATGAGTAAGAAAGGCTTGTTCTGAGCATATTCGCACTGCAAACTCCACAGAGGACTGAAATACAGAGATATTTCTTCTGTGAGCTTCAAAAAGTCTCTGACAGGAGGTAAGCAATCACCAGGAGCACACTCACACTCATTACAGCATTTCTACCTGAAACTTTATATGTCAAAGGTATTTGAGGTGTCTCCACACATTATGACAGGGTTTCCCAAAAAAAACACTACTAGGTTTAAGGCTCCTGATATATTGCTTAACAGAACTCCAGGCATGGAAAAAGACTTCCTCATCAGAGGAAAAGGAGGGGTAGACACTGATCTCTTCTTTGCCTGGTGACCAGTGACAGGACCTGAGGCAAGGGCCTGAAGATGTGTCAGGGGATGCTTATGTTGGATATTAGGAAAAGGTTCCTCACTCAGAGGGTGGTTGGGCACTGGAACAGCTTCCCAAGGAAGTGGTCACAGCACCAAACCTGACAGAGTTCAAGAATTGTTTGGACAACGCTCTCAGGCACATGGTGTGACTCTTGGGGATGGTGCTGTGCAGGGCCAGGAGTTGGACTTGATGATTCTTGTGGTCCCTTCTAACTAAGCATATTCTGTGATTCTGTGATTCTGAATTATTTTATTGAATGATGGTTATTATGCCCCAAAATTCATCAGCAAAATGGGGACAACAGTAGGTTACATCCCAGCAACTAAATACAAAATCTCTCAATAGCATCCTGCTTTCAGGACCAGAATGACTGTTCTTCAGAGTGACAGTACAGGGCACAGACTGCCTGCTTAGTGGAAGTCTGCTTAAAGCATTCACAAAACCCTGGCATTGGAGCTAGGATCAGCTAATGCACAAGAGAATTTCTTGGGCCAATCTCTAAATGCTGCAACACTGACCACTTAAATCTCTATGGAGAAAACAGCAAACAGACAGCCAAAACACTGCTCCCAGTCTTCCTCTCCCTCCCCTCCCCAAGACTCTGAGAGACATTTTGCTGAGAAATGTCATGGGGGACATAGAACTTCTTTAATTAAAGATGACAATTCAAGTGAGGCAGAATGGGATATTATATTGCCCAACTTGCCATTTATAATCTTGAGTATGTCAGTCACAATCAGAGCTGTGTATTCTAGAATTCTGGGGTGGGGGGGCCG
>VZTI01001365.1:0-79064 GCA_013397865.1 Struthidea cinerea | reverse complement strand
TAGTTGTTTGGGGTTTTTTCCAAGGTGTTTGAATTGAAAGATGAGGTGAAAGAAAAAAAAGAACATTTTCCACTTTGGTACTTTCAATGAGAAAACTGAACATTTACGTTCTGAATGAAAACTTTTATAAAACAAAATTTAAACAAATTAATGTTTCCTTTCCTACTGAGTTACTCTGAAAGAGGAGGAGCAAAATTTCTCAAGCAGCTCTACCAACAATGAAATTCTTCAGGATTTCACAACATTGCTTCCTACTGTGTTTCCTCCAACTCCAGAGAAAAACAAATGCAAAGATTTGCAAAGCATTAACATAATGGCAGGAGTATGATTTATTGTACTATGCATGATTTAGAGCACCATGTTTACTCCAAGCTGGTAGCACATCTGCAATGGCATTACATGACTTTTCTCAATAACAGAAAACAGTGGCAGGAAGCAATTATATAGAAAGGCCCACTAATATAAGTCATGTAGCCTTTAAAACTAGGAGGCATTAGTTCCTATATAAAAGTTAAATCAAATCATGAGGATCATGTAATTACTGTAATTAGTCATTTTTCAAATCTTGTTAGGTATAAAGATTATTGATACTTGCTAGGCAAACAGCAGGGATGCTAACAGCAGTGGCAGCTTCACATTATTTGACAAGTTCAGAACTGAGCCAAATATTACCCCTTTCCTTTCACCACCGTTTACCTGATTAATCTGAATCTAATCAGCTCCTCCCTCTTTGATGCATATCAAGAATGGTTAAAGGGAAAACAAAAAGCCTCGCTCAAAAATGTGCCTTACTGAGCTTCTTGTGGCTCCTGTTGCCAAGGAAACTCAAGCAAATTCCTCTCGGATAATACCCTGAACTGCTTAAGCCAGCCAGGCTTCAACCTGGTATCAGGAAAGGGAACAAAGACTGAAAATAAACAGGGCAACATGGTTGTAAAGCTCATTGCAGGGAGAGAGAAAAATAAACTACAGGATAAAGCATCTGCTAGGAAAGAATATATTTCATTTAGGTCAAATCAAGGCTTTTCAATCTCTCTCTATTGTTCGTCCAATGGAGGAACCCGTTACTTCAGACAAATGGAAGAGAGAATAGGTCTCTTGTTTCAGTTATCGAGTTGATGGTGTTACAAATCATCTGTCTTTTGGAAAACTGCCTATTAGTGTTCTCTGATCCATCATGAAAAGGAAGCTGATTAAAATTATTAACAAAATTATCTTCCACTCTTTATTTTGAAGTGTGATCCTGGCTCAGAAAGGAACAATATCAGTAATTATCACTGGTTTAATCAGATGCCTTTTGTACAGTTTTCTCTCTTCCTCTTCCCTCCTCACTTTCCTATTTTCTTTTCTGCTTTGTCTGATTCTAAATCTCAATGGTTTCATTAAATGTTTAGGGCCAAATTTTGGCACTCTGCAAAGCTGGCAAGAAAACAGGCATATATTAATGTTGCAAAAGCATCTTTATTACAAGCCCAGGTCCCAGCCAGCCCAGACCCTGCACACTTCATATCCCTCCTCCACTGCACCATTCCCTGAAGGGGTCATTTGTTCCAGAAGCAAGAGTTTATGTATGGGTTGGGGTGTTGAGAGCCTTGTGTGCATTGTTTATAGACTGTGATGATCTGATCTTTGGGACCCGCCCTTTCTATCCTCATCATAGTATGGAAGCACTCAACTGCCCTGGAATGCAGCTCAGTGGACACACCACAGTCACATGGAACACCATACCTGAGCTGAGCTCTCAGTCTGAGGAGAAGGATGGCCAAGCTAGACAAATACCTGAGGTCGGACCACTGGCACTTGCAAGGGGCCGGAGGAAGGGTTCTGATCATCAGAGGTGGCTCTCAAGAGCTCTCATACCAGTGTAAATCAGGTTTGCACAGATTTCAAAGGACTCTTTCTGATGTAATAGAAAACCAAATAAAGGCAATCCAGTCTCAAATCAATAGGAGAAACCTTTTGAACTGATGCCTTTTTCTGTCAAGCTCACAGACAGTCTGCAAAGCATGGAGTGATTACAAGATGGAAAGTAGTCAAGGATAATTTAGCTGCTACTTTGAATAATAGTTAAATATGAATGAACAAGTCCATGAAAATATCTTTAAAATACACTTATTGATAGACTTCTCTATGATCCTCTGGTACTGTGGCAGAGGTCTTCTGAGGAGCTAGAAAATGAGGGGTGAATCACAGTCAGTTTGGAAGGGACACTGTAAGACAGCTGGGAACTGAATTGAAGAACTACTGAAGCTTTCCCAGCTGTCTTAAATAGTCCTTTGCCTTGTTGAAGCTGCAGTCCAGACGTGGCATTTTACACCCTTGCATTAATGTTATTTAAATAAATACAGAAAGTTTTTTTCCCCTCTGTGAATTTCCTTAAGGTTTTTTAGATAGAAGATAAGAGGAAAATGAGAAAGAATGTGAAAGAAACTGTGTCAGAGAAGTGTGTGAGAGTTGGCAAGAAATCTTTGGCGCTATTGTGATTGACCAGCTAAGAATGCAGCAAGAGCCAAACAGCCCTCTCTGTGGATTATTTCTGCACAGGGTATACATGAGATTGTGCTTATGGAATTTTTGCCTGATCCTTCCATTGGGAAGATGGGATTTGCTCTCCACGTGGAGAGGGAGGAAAGCTCATATGTTCAAACCTTCAGTTCCTGGCAAACTTGAGTAGAATCAGAGCCGCCTATGCATTTTTAAATACATCATGGCTAATGCAAAAGTCCATCTGTATGAGTGACAAAGGTACACCTTAAACACTCAATTGCCAGCAGATTTTGAAGTACTGGTCGCAAACTGTGCATTTAACATAGCTTGAATATTGCGGTGGAAGTGTCCTGTCTACGCAAAAATATCTAATCTGTCTATGCAATAATATTAAATGTTGGCTAAATACATCTATAATTAAATATAATCTCTTTTTTTAACATGTTTTTCTACATGCAAAACTAATCAGAAACTCAAAAGGGAAAAGGTACAGTAAGAGAGCTTGGTTTCTCTCTGTTTCAGAACTACATGATAACAATTCTGGTGCCCTGCGTGCTGCAGTTTATGAGACCTGTCAGGCTGTGTTTGATAAGAATGCTCAGAAAGTATTCACAGTGATACCAAGCTCATCCTATCTCTTCTGCCATATTTGGAAGCTTTCACTTCTCCAAGCCCTATGGATCTCTAAGTTACCAACAAGCTCCCATGAAAAATTCCTTGTGTGGCTTTTAGACAAATCTGGAGAAGGAAAGAAGTAGTACAAAAGAAGTCATTCTGATTTGATTGAGAGAGGGGAGCAGTGAGACCATCAGCCTTTGCTACCTAGACTCTTTTATGTCCGCAGGATGGGGAGAGGAATACTATGCCCTACTTTCTGCCCATATTCTTTGGTTTTCATTATCTTTCACTTGTGGGTAAATCTTCTGGATTTTTAACTCTTTGTTGTCTTTCTGATGCTCTGAATAATTCCAGATTATTTGAAATAACTTTCCTAATGGAAAATTGTATACATTTTCCGTTTGAATCAGTTGATTTCTTCCCTAGTGGTTATAAAACAGAGTATTTTTAAAACTAGCAAACTTTGTTTCAATAGCGTCTGAAATTCTATTCTATACCCTGAAGAGGATTCAAGGTACTGAGTTTAAAATATAATCTACTCAAGGGATTTCACTGGGTGAAAAAAAAGTATGCTGTACCTAAAGCCACCAATTAATTTCTCATTAATAACACCTGAACGAGAACTGTCAGTAATTGTCCCTGGCTCTTCTCCCTGGCCTACCTATCCTTACCAAACTTTGCTAGTAACAGCAGCTCTGCACGGCTCTTTGGCTCCCTTAGAAGCAAATAGTGCTGCTGTATCTGGCCATCACACAGGTTATAATACCTCTCTTTTACTTAATAGGGTCCATAATATCTCTCTTTTACATAACAGGGTCATGCATGGGAAGCTCGAAGTACTGTTGAGGAAGATACTGAAATGTTCCCTTTTAAAGGCTCAGGGCAGCTAGGGTAGCTCGCCTTTTTGTGACTGTATTTTCCCAGATGAACTGCTCTAAATTCAGCTTTAGAGGAACAGAAGGAATACCCTGAGTGGGGAGATGTGCATGAGCTGGTCACAGACAATGGGCCTCCTTTCTGCAAGACATGACTGGAGATGCAGTCTCTTTGGGATCAAAATGTCAAAATCCTTTTGATGACATGAACTTTTCTGACATGTTTGAGGCACACAACATTTCCACTCCCTTACATGCAGAGAGAAACAGGAACAGAAACAACAAGGGGCTTCTTTGTTGAAAATGAAAGAGGATAGGAAAGAAAGGAAACATGAGATCCATTTTAAATCATTGGAAGTGTTCAGCTGTCAAGGGAAAGATGCTGTAAAAGGACCATGTAAAACAAACATTATTACCCCAGTTATAAAAGCTCACTTAATCCTTCTTATAACTGGTGAACCTCAAAACATGGTTTCTACATGCCTGCAGTATAACAATTGCTTAAATCTTGTTTAAAGCTTAAACCCACAAGTCTTTTGGGGAAAAGAACTATGTATCTTATTCATATAGGTACATATTCTTGGACGCATATAGCCTGGAGTGGAGAGTGGAGATGGCATGGAACAGGGTGGGCAGTGGCAGGTTTCCTAACCTGCACAGCAAGCTCTTGAAAGAGTGGGTCTGAAGCATTATTTGACACCAGTGCATGTCTAGTATCTGCAGTATTAATATACTGTTTATATGTATTTATTGCTCCAGTTGGAAGTCGGAAGCACTGTTATTTAAGTGCTGTTTGTCTTCCTTTCACTTTATTACTGCAATCAGTGTGATTGATCTTAATTAAAAGTCTAAAGTTCAATGATAGTTTAAAAAGGAGTACCTATAGCTTTGATGGCCTCTTGAAAAGGCTACCTGGATTTTGTTTAAAAAACGAGAATGCTGTAGTCTTTCCTTTATTTTGCTTATTAAGTTCTATTTCCATGCCCGACTTTAAGGGTTACCTTCTTATTGAAAACATTTGTACATGTCTCTGATAAGCCAATGTTGTATGGCAGTCCCAAGTGAATTCTCCTTGGACCCTGTAATGTGTTACAACCCAACACCTAATTACAATGGTCATTTTTAGCAGCATGCAACAACATGAAATAAAACTGGTACTTTTTAAGTTTACAATTACATTATATGATTATGGATTTATGTAGGATTTTAATTTAGCTTAATGCAGCAAAACCAAATGTGCTTAAGGTGTTAAGCAAAACAGCATCAAAGGTCTTCTTTCCAGGTATAACTCCATAGTAATTTGCTCCTAAAAATACAAATCTCACTCTGTGTAGAAATTTAGCGTCTATTTCAGTCATGTTTTTCATTTCAAATATGCCATATACCCAGTGAATTAATGAAAATGCAGCAGATATATCAACTACACAAAGGCTAGATTCAGGCCAATGTACAAATGGCCTGTCCTCGTCTCAGAGAGGAAACATTTTAGAATAAAGGCTAAAATTAATGCAATTCCATGGTAAGTTCAGGGAGCTATTTTTGTGCACATAGTTTTCCATCTTTACAAAAATCATCAAGGGCAAATTTTAGTAGCCACACATGGTCAAGATCCAACTCCTCATAGAAAAAGGATGACCCATTAGCACTAACTGTAAATAGTTCTTTAGGGCAGATTACTCTTGTGGTGGCAACACAGAACCTTAGAAGGCAAGCAATCTGTGTCCTCATTACTCTTCCTTGTTCTGTGCTGGAGAACCACCTACCCTGTCTGGTCTGTTCAAACACTGGAATCTTTGTACAGTTTGGAGACTCTCATCTTTGCTCAGAGTCATGGCAGCCCATCTTAGCTTTTGTGTGTAAGAGAATTTCATGCCTGTTTATGATGGTGCAGGCCTCAACATCTTCTGTTGCATATTTTGGATGTGGAAAGTATTTTAATTAATAATTAGGGTAACAATTCCTTCATCATTTGAATTTTGAGAAACATTTAACTATGTATGTCTTATTCAAGATGTCAGTATGAAAAGAAAATGCAAAATAGCAACTTACTTGTACATTTGTTACTCATTCTTCCTTTAAACGATAATGTGGGTAAAACATCTCATTTGTCAGTCATTTTATGTTTGAGTGAAATCAGCTACAGGAGAAAAAGCTGTATTGTGGATTTAGAAGGATCCAAGTCCATTTTGAGTTATACACACCCTTCTGGAAAATATTTTCAGTATTATTAACAGAAAAGAAAGTATATTTAAAGGATTTTTCCTCTCTTGTTTGATGAATTTACATCCTTTTTGCATTTTGCATTTATGTACAAATTGAGATGTGTAGGATGCTTCTGTAGGGCACAGCATAATTCTGTGTCATTCATTATAGATTCGTCTGGTCATGTGTTCAAAGCAAAGATGCACATAGCTTTCATGATGAGTATTGAGCCCAAAATATTAACACACTAGAATGTTTATCAGCAGTTATTCTGTTTACTCTAATTGAATACTGATGCAATGGTTTGATGTTCTTCTTTCCTGCTGAAATATAACTGAACATTCAAAAATACATTTTTCTGGCATTTTGGGGCTGCAAATCAAGAGAAAACTGCAGTAAAACACAATACCATTCACTTGAAAATCTCAGGATCTTCAGCATCAAAATAAGAGGTATAAACATCTCACTGGCTGATTGCTTAACAAAATAAAAGGTTAGAAATGCAATCCAGGCAGAAGGAGGTTCCACCATTCATCCAATAATAAAAAAGTCCATGTATTGCATTATACTACAAATAATCATGAAAGGTTTTCTAGAACCGGTGTCATACACAGTAAGTAAAATGGATATGTACTTTTCCCCAGGAGGTCTATCTTATCTGAGAGACAAACATGCCTGTGTCATCCACAGCCAAAATAGCCAAAAAAATTATACCAGGGATATATTTTCTCAGGAAGGAAATTGTGCAAAAGGGCATAATGTGAACTCCATATATGTAGATCATATTCCAAAGGGTGTATCCCAGGGTGTCTTAATTCAAGAATGTCCCAGTGAGCATCAGCAAGGTGGGCAGTCCTCTGATGGTACAGAAAGTGGAAGGAAAAAGGGGCAAGAAAAAGAATAGCCAGCAAAGATTCCTAATCCCCCTGGTCCCAGCTTTACACCCATAGCAAATTGCAACGGTGATGGAAAGGATGCCTGACATGGATGCCCCAGAGCTCTGCTGGGCAGTGAGCTTAGCAGAGCTATACCCTGAGAAGGTCAGCCTCCAACTTCAGCCCTTTTTTCAGTTTCACTCAGCCTCCCATTCCTGTTTTATCGCAGGGCAGTATCACTTGTGCCGTGGCAAGTATGTTTTGGTATCTGTAGTAGACGCTGCTGTATGTTTTCCCAGTAACAGGCAAGTAGGGACAAAGGTTCATCAGTGAGTAATGAATCAAATGCTAAGGTGGAGACAAGATTTAGTTGTTTAAACATAGTCATTGCAGGCATGTATCAGCCTTCCCTTTGAAATGTACTGAGCTACAGACGACGGGCAAGAAAATTTGGGATTTTTTCAATTTAAAGCTTGATCATATCAGCTGCTCCCAGTCTGAGCAGTTACAGGTTCTTTATTTTACTAATTATATGAGTAATTATGCCATTAGTTCTCAGAAAGTAATTTTAATAATTAGGTCAAACACAAAACGACTCCAATCTCATGACATACTAATTTAAATTGTTTGGATATTGTAATTTAGGAGGAGGAGTCAGTGCTAGAGTCATTTTGGGGATTGTAAGAAGGAAAATACAGCTGGAGAAATAACAGAAGATGAATTCTCTGTCAGAGACATTAGTTAAGTTGTTTCTTGAATGATGTTAAGTGAATAACATTACAGCTATTTGATAGTGATGACAGATAAAATTATCATGTATTGAAAAATATATTAAAGATTTGATTCAGAGGCCATAATTTTGACTGAGTATACCAAACCCCTTTCTCTATTACTATAGCAGAAGAAAACATTTTCAATTCAACCATCTAATTTTCTTGAGAAATTAATCCATTCATATCTCTGCATGATATATGCTGTTCTCAAATCCAGTTTCTAATCTTGGTTGCAACCTCATAAATCTTGAACAAAATTTACAGCCACCAGGGAGCTTGGGCCACCAAAACCAATTACATTGATGTAAAATCCATGTACATGAGATATTTGGGACAAAAGAAGAAGAGAAAGGAAAAGGAGAGACTATTAAGGCCAGGGCAGGAAATCAAAGCAAAGTCGAAATCAAAGCAAAGTCAAAATCATTCCAGACCTGGCTTCTAGCAGTCTACCTTTATCAATACCTCAATCCATCTACCTCCAGACGTTTGTCTTAGATTTCATGCCAGTGCATTTTTAGGAGTATTTTTCATGAAAGTATGTCTGAGTATGAGCAGGGTCCTTGGTATTGCATGGCCCTGGACTTTTTTTGCCACAAGCTACAAACATGCCTGCAAAAGTCCAAGAACTAAGGAAAGTTACTTTCTGCCAGTCATGACTTACACAACCTGAGATCATCTGCTGTTGTGCCTTTGGCAGGTGAATAGCAGAGTAGATGCTTCACTTCCCAGCAAATCCCATATAAATTCAATCAATAACACATCAAAACTTTCTGATGATGATGGCACAGAAAGCCAGGTTTGACATCTCTCTCCCCTGACAAATTATTCTCCCCTGACAAAGAATTCATGTCTCTGAAAGACAGAGGACAGTGACATACAAATCGCATGTCAATTCTAAAATTTCAGATCCCACTGCCTGCACCTACCAATAAATGGAATACAACAGCTGTCTCCCCTAAAGGTTTGCTGACATTCAAAGTTTCCTTGATTTATTTACCCCTACAGAGGACACAGTGGAGTGGAAAAGCATACAGGCTTTTTGCTTCACACACAAGGAATAAAGAAGACAAAACTTTGAAATTGCATTTTGTGAAATGTTTTTGCATTGTTTTATTCAAGTAGTAAACATTGTGGTATAAAAATAATCTTTACATGAAAAACATATTATTCCCAGCTCACAACACACTCTTAATTTGACATTTGAAGTTAAAAATTAATGGGACTGGTGGTTTGGTCAAAGAACATGTATTTTTACTGACATAACAGAAGGTTTCTGGTAAGTTTCACTATATCTATTACAACTGTAATTGTCTTTAAAAAGATATCAATGAACAGTGTGATTTTAGAACTAGAAGAAGTAGTTCTGTGGAAGTAAGACCAAGTTTTGCATTTTCACTTTCTCAAATAAAACAAGCAAATTTACTCATTGGATTAATAACAGCAAAATACATTCAGAGCTTGGCAAGCATTTTCTGAAAATTCTAATTCTTTAAAATTCAATAGGAAAGATTAAAATAAATGTTACTCGTGTATCAGATTGAAAGTCTTCACATTTTCACCAACAGTATTCAACATAATTTGATGAACTTTTTTTAAAAAATATTTGAAATTAATGAAAGCCTTTGAATTGTTAGAGAAGTTTATAAATTTATATCTGCAAAAATATGCCTAGAAACATTTTTGCTGCTGTCTGTACAAAGTTCTGAATTTTAAACTACCACTGATGAAACAACTGTGGTTGGAATTGTTTGGGATTTTTACTTCCTAGAAGGAATGTTAGTAGTAGTGAACTTTTAAGCATGTCGGCACATAGCAGTTATGCTATTTGCAAATCATATGCAAAAGAAACCCATTTGCATGCAGTGAGATTTAGACCAGCTATGAATCCCACAAAAATCCCATGTCAAATTCCACGAAAATAAAGATGTGTAGCCACTGCTTTCAATGAATTAATGGCTTATGTTCATAGAAACACTGACCATACTTCCAAAACCTACTGAAAGGATCTTTCTAAGAGCATCAATATATCTCCTCTGAAACAGTTTTGCAGAATTGCTCCCATAACTACCTCAAAGTCTGGTTCATTTTTGAAATAAATATTGTGGTCTTTATACAACAGAAACCAGATTCATTGTACATAGTACAAGGACACGTATAAAAGGACCTTCCAGCCCATTCTGTGGAGTGGAAAACTCCCAGGGGAAGGTGGGTGGTGTTGACATCACAGAAATTTTAGTAAAGAGTTCTACAGGAATTCTGCTGATTTTTTTCCCTCAAAGTAAGTACCTCACTTCTTGGTCAACCTTGACCACACATTTTTTGTGGTATTTGTTCATCTCTCATTCCTCAAAGAAGAAAATTTGTCATAATAATTTGTCTCTTTTTGTGTCTTTCATCGGCTTCAATATACCCTGTATCAGCAGCTGGGTTAAATTCTAGCCTGAATCCATCCTCTGTGTTTTTCTGAAGTTCTGTTTGCCAAGGTTGTATTGGTGATTAAGATATGAATAATCTGAGATCCCACTTGCCATGTCTCATCTTTTTAAAATTTTACCTTCAAAATATTCCATTTCTTTTTCATAAGCAGAGCTAAATCAACATGTATTCAAGACTTTTGATTGGCAACAGACAGCAGCAGGAAAAAGTTGGAGGAACAGGGATAAAATTGGAGGAACAGGGCTTCCTATTAACTTAGAGATCGTTTAGTCATGAAACCCTTTACCACAGTGTGTATAAGGAACAAATCAATTATAATCAAGCAGTTCAGAGGTCCTCCTAGACGAATCTGGAAGTGGAATAGAAAAAGTTATTCAAAACTCTCAAGTGTATTTTGGGCAGAGGAAGAAAGCATGGAAGTTATTTTACTTTTTTGTTGTAACTAATAGCTACTGAATTTTGTTACAGACCTTTTTCACAGATGGTCATACCTACCTTGCAAGACCTAAGGCAGATACTCCCTAAGGTCAATTTTTGAGGGAATAGACTTGGCAGGAGCATCATGCACCTTCCAAAATGCTCTCACAGTTCTGCTGGTCACAAATTCTTTACTGACAGCAACCAATGATGGAGATCTCAAGAGGTTACTGTATTCAAGTCTCTTACTGCACATCCTAATTCAGCTTGAGTCACTTTCACCTCTTAACCACAGCCCCTGAAATTTCCATCATCACATCCTTCTCTCATGTCTTCTAGCTTCTGGGTCAGCATGTAAGCTACCGCCTGTTTAATACTTTTTGGTGTGCTTCTACTCAGCAGTCTGTGTCAGTGACATAGGAAGGCCATGTGGCCTAAGACTTACTCACTGCATCAGTTCTCTCTGTCACTCCCTCTGTCTTTCTTCTCTCATGGTTCATGGTTCCAACAGTAGGAAAGAAAACTCTGTTCAATGACAGTGAACTCTGTTCACCTATTTTGCTGTCCTTTCTCATTATTTCAGTTGTGGTGAGGAATGGACTTCAGAACCATTCCAGACAAGTCTGCAACTCAGGCTCCCATGGTTTTCAAAGAGGTCCTCATGTCTTTCAAGAAGAATCAGGATTGGCTCCCTTTCAGGTCCCATATACTTTTGAACTCAGGAACATCTGATCTATTCTGATGCTTACCTTAACCTCAAAGTAAAGTAGGCAAGTAAGGTCTTGAGCATGCTAGGTTATGCATAACAGTCTGGATGTTGCCTCTCCAGGATGATCTGCATTGCACAAAACCAAATAGTTGCATACTGAAATTTTTCTGGATAAATCGACACACTCCTCCACATAGGTAAGATGCATCAAGGCACTGCTTTCTGCTCTACTTTTAAGCATACTGCCAGCCCCCATGCCCTGAAATCTTACAAATAACTTGACAAATGTCTCTGTGAGCGGCACTAACGGCGAGGAATGGCACGACAAGTTTAGAAGGAAAGCAGTTCTGATCTTTATTAATTAATTAATTCATCTTTTATAACAGGGCTCGCAAAGAGTGTGTTGAATGGCATAAGGCAGTTGGGTGCTCGGCCATCCACCCCTTGAGGGGATTGGTCAGGCTCTAAGACACTTATTCCAAAATATTAGAAAGCTAGAACCATAACAATCTTGCATAACAAACCCAGGTGCAAGATAAAGAGTTAGTTTAGAAAAACCCATAGCAGTGTTTTTCATAGCTTCTGTTCTCACAGAATGCTGCAGAAAGCTGAAAGATTTCTCTACCAAAGCTTTTCAGCATCCACAGACAAATATTTCAGATATTCTAGTCTTGAGGATTTCTGTGTTGACAAATGCAGCTAAACATTCTAAGGAGTGCTTGATCATCTGACAATATCCTCTAGTCCAGAAGAAACAAAGTCATTGGACTTTGGTGTAGCCTTGAAACACTACTGTTCGAAGTACCAAAAAGTGACTGCTTTCAGTACATTTAATGTAAGAACATGATTGTATGCATCAGAGCTGCAGTCAGGATCCAATTCCTATGCCATTCAATGCAGTCAGTCCCATCCTTGAGGCTGCAGAGAGTCCTGGCCTCACTGAAATAGAAGTCTGTTTGCTCTGGTAGTTTGGGTTGGTTTATTGTGATTTCACAGTTTTGCGACAGTTTTATTGTACACTATTGTCTGCATGAGGGGAAGAGAAAGTTCAAGAGAAATACCAGGACTTCTGCTGGACTGGAGATGCTTCCTCCAGCAGTTCTCCTGTAGGTGGAATGCAACATATTTAACGCTGCCATAAATGGTTCAAGGTTTGTTAGAAGCAGGCAAATGTCATTCCCTTCACGATGTAAGAAGTACTTTAGTAGGCCTGTAATATTCATCACCACTTTTGTGGGCTCTCTTAGCAGCTGAAATACAAATGGAGAAAAGAGATTCCCTGCCACAAGGACCTCATGATCTAGTCTTTCAAAAAGTATGCTGAAGGTAGTGATGGGCTGGAGAGAAAGAAGGAGAGACATCAGCAATATGAAGCAGTTACGCACTGGGAATAAGTTCACATCCCATCAAAAAGACCAGGTAGAATGATTGTGCTGCTTTTTACATTTTGGAAAGGACATAAACAGAAGGTTCTAGTAGCCTAGTCTTCTAGTAACAAGTCTTCTTGTAAAGTCTCAGGGAAACTCCTTTTTCAAGTGGGACATTGATGTCCTGGGATAAATACAGAGGAGGCCATCCAAACCCTTAAAGCCTCACCATGGTAAAAATATGTTTCTCAGAAGGTGTTCTGGTAACATTCACACCATTGTAACTTTATTCCCTCTACTTTGTCCTGTTACAAAGGAAAATAAGGTTACTATTTTAAATGCGGGCATTGTTGTACAAATGGCCAGAGCAATGTTGCATGAACTGTTTCCATGCTTTTTGCCAGGCAGTTTTACAGATGCTGGCAATAGTACAGCAATGACTTGAATCTATTTCTTTGGGAATGAATTCATCAGGGTTCACTCGCAGCATAATTTGAGCAATGGAGGAAGTTTTCTGCAAATCTTTAAAAGCACTTAAGAAGTGCCTCAATCAGCATGAACAAAAAGTATGAAGAGTTAATTCCTAGGTTCTCCCATATTCTCAACTATAAGAATAATAGGACAAATTCAAAATGAAAGCAATTTTTAGCTTAAACAGAATTAATCTTGGCAATGATTTTGGGTTTACTGTGCCAAACTGTTGTTTGGGTTTTAGGGTGCAGTTTTCTTTTCCTTAACTAATTACTCCCTAGTTATCCTTAAGAAAAACTCAACATTTTCCATGACTCACAGCATCCTGCATAGCTATGTGGGATTTATTCCTGCGTGTAGATGAAATGGAGATAATCCTAACCCTCTATTTTATTGTTATCCGTCATTGTATCTTACTTCAGAAACACGCTATGCCTCAGTCTTTATTGAAGATTTTCAGGTCATGGAGAGCTCAAGTCACAACCTCTAAGTTCTCTACTTCACAGAAATCAAAAAAACCCCACTCTAACTTTCTAAAAATGAGAACATTCCTTCTTATATGAAAAAAAAGAAAGAATCGGGGTGCTGTCTCTGTGACTGGTGTACCATATTGCATCCTAGATCACACAATGTGTCACATACACATTTGGTGCAATTCCTTGGCCCATTCTCTCACGTAATAGGGTTCAATAGAAGACATTTCAGAGCAGAGGGGCTTTAGCTGAATGGATGGATCCTTGAGAAAGTCAAGGCAGGACCTCTATGGAAACAGATTTTGGTGATAAGGGAAAGGTTTCCTCAAGATGGTACCTCATTTAAGGGTCACAGAAACTTACAGCAAGACTCTGCAGTTGAATGGGACTATCAAAGAAAGCAGCAGAGTCACAAGTAATCACAGCAACTTCTATCTGAAACTCAGTATGATTGACCCCATTTACTTTGACACTGATCATTCTGTTCTTCATTGGTCTATATGGAAATTTTCACCTCTACACTGTCTGCCAGTCTCAATGGTAGTGATGATGAAGATGGTGGAAATACCATCATGTTCTCGATGCATTTGTTTACTGCTTGTAGGAAGAGGTGGAGGTGTTTTTCCAGGTGAGGCAGCTGCGGAACGCTGGCGCTAAGTCTGTGACGGAGCTCCCCCTGATGGTGTTCTGCAAATGTAAATGCACGGATGGGGGTCTCAGGTGCTGCCCCTCCAATTTCCACAGCAACAAAGGCTGATCGGACCAGCTTGGTCTGTAAAAGTCTCCCACTGCATTCCCCCTGAAAACAGCCTATGGATACTACAGAGCAAGACCCATATTTTTGTCATTAAATGTTAGAAATCCCTCTCATCCCTAAAGACAAATAGGGTGGTTCTGGTGGTGGTACTGAACCACGGCACTGCTGAAGGCCTCATGGAGAGGAGACCACGGAGCAAATATTAAGAGCATTTGTTGGGCTGTTGTTGTTGTTGCATTTTCTCTCACTAATCGCTTTGCCATGTAGAATAATCCAGCTCATGATTTTTTGAATCCTTGAGCTTGGCAATGCTGTTAACATGTAACAGAGTTTGTGTCTGATGATCCTCCAAAGTAAACTGACTGTATGTGAAGCGACAGGGGAACTTGGTCATCAGATGTAAGTCCTCCACTGCAGGCTAGCAGTATTGCCAGGGCTAAGTACTGAAAAATCATGAGTTGGATCCCTTAAAAATCACAAAATTCTCTTTAAAATCATGACTGTTACATAAACAAGCACATTTTGGTTTTGATTGTTTTTTACATTGTCTAGTGGTCCTTGGAGCCTTCAGGCTACATATGAGTGATACTTTTTATTTCCAGACTTCTCCCACAATATATGGCCTTGAAACATTTTTTTTTGAGATATGAATACTGACATTTTAACAAAAATCATATGAACCCTCAAACTAGGTCTTTAATGAAGACACCAAGATCCTTGCAATAAAATGGAGCTAGGAAGAGCTGCATGGTCTAAGCATAGGGCTACTGAATAAAAACTTTGAATTATAAACCTGTCTGAGACAAAAATCTTTACCTCAGTTCCCAGACAAAAATCTTTGCCTCTAGTTCAACTTCTACATCTGCACAGCAGGACTAATAGTACTTTATCCCAGGGCTTAATGAATATGGTGATTTTACAATTTATCTTACTCAAATATCTTGAATATAAAAAGACTTTTCAAATTCTATATAGTATTATTCCATGCTGGTTTATCCTCTAACAAAAAACTTGGTCATAACACACATCCAGGTTTTTAATTTTTCTAACCAAAATGCCCTAGAACAGGGTTTTTTCTGTAGAAAATAACAATGAGGGGGGCACAGAACCCAGCCTCGGTGGGGTGCCTGCTCCCTGATTTGTAGCCACTCCCGGGGCTGGCTGGCTGGCATGGTGCAGCTCTGCCTGTCAGTGCTAGTGGAATATTCCATTATACATTAAACAATGTTTTCCAAAACAGATGAGTTATTTCTTACTGAAAACAACAATAACAACCCACTGCCCTGGAAGAAAACTTAAATCATTTGTATTACCCAAAGGGCAGGGCACAGACTCTCAGTGCAGTTTCATTCACAGTGTTGTTGCCAGAGCCTCACCTAATGACCTCCTGAGATGATCTTCATGCCCTGAGATGGTACCATAAGCATAGGCATTTATTTAGTATGAGGAACTATAGTGATTAACTTCAAATGACTGGCTGAAATACTGTGGTGAGATGCTTCTGAGCCTGTGTCAGAACAACAGGCTAGCCAATAAACACTGGCTATCACAGTTTGCATTTAGATCACTCCCTTTATCCAAAGCACGTTATAAATATCAGAGATTTTTTTTGTCTCACCCTAGACAGACAGATAAAGCATGGTTTAAGAAGCTCCACAGGGAGCAAAGTCAGGCATCTGCATTGGCTATTAACAATACAAGTAAGTGGTTCAAGGTCCAATGACTCTGTCCTCCACATTTCCCTAAATAACCAAGCGCTGCAATATTGCTGCAGTTTAAGCACCCGAGTCACAAACTGCAGTCAAAGTTGCTGGCACAAGATCATTAGCAAATGACTCCCTTAGTCTGTTAATGCCCTGGGTTCATACCCTAACCACTAATTCCTGTAGGAAACGTATTACTCGTTATCATGGTTGAGTACATGATTCACACTTTCTGGAAGGTTTCATTTTATTCTTGAATAACATAACTTTAATTTTTCAGATTTTCTGATGTGAACCAATGTAAATCACTCTTTAGAGCCAGGGATGTGTTTCAGGGGAGCAGTTGCTTCTTTATTTTGATTTGTACTTCTCCCAGGGGCATATCCCAAGGAAGTTACTGTACACATGGTGTATGTGGGATTTAATAAATAGGAAAGACATGAAATTTAAGTGATTTTTGGCAGTTATCCCTTTGTAAATGTTAGCTTTTTCCCTGCAAAGGGTGTGTAACCCTTAGTGAATCAGCCTTTTAGTGTTTTATTTGGTAACAGACTTAATAGTATGTTGTACAGTGTCTAAAGGCTTAAGATTAAAATGATACGTATCCGGTAAAAGGACTGAGCTAATCCCCACCAGCTGGAATACAGTGCTGAGGGGCCCTCCTTTCTGGATGGATTTTGCATTGGAATTAAGACCTCTTCTTAAAACAAATGAAAGAAAGTTTGCAGAAGCAAAGTCATACAGTAGTGGAGCAAACCAAAGTTGCAGCAATAAAGCTACAGAAACCCTTCTTTTGACTGGCTCCAATCTTCCGGACTAGCTCAGACAAAGCATCAATCCCTGCTTGCTGCAGTGCTGGGGCAGACAGCCCTTCTCTGCTGTGTGCAGGCATCAGTCTAATAAAAAGCCTTCTTCCCGATTTGGAAGATGTATTACTTCTGGATTCAAATGCTTCCAAAAATATATGAGATGTAGAAAACACTCCTCATTTGCCAGAAACACATTGGAGTTTTGCTTACATTACATTCTTTCCTCGTATATGTTTGAAAAAAAAAAAAAGGAAAAAGAAGGGAGGGGGGAAAAGAGACTGTAATACATTGAACTAAAAACTTTCATCACAATGATAAGATATAACTTTGGGTAAAGAGACTGGGAGACAGCTCAGTCAATACTGTCTTGAAATCTTCTTTTACACCTCTTTCTGAAGTATAAATATGGACTTCATCCAGTTTTCCCAATCTGAACGACTTTGGCTGGGGGAGGTTGGTATGGAAGTCATTTCCCTTTTAGGTGCAGTAGCTGCTTTCCACAGACTCAACAAAGACATGAAATATCATTAACATCTGATTCTGAAAGGCTGACAACCACTTCTTTGTTTTACACAGCCGTCCAGGGAAAGCTGCTGTGTATTACCATATCGCAAGCAAAATTATACCTATTAAGCTCTGATAGGAGCTCTGGAATATTTCTCTCATTTGTTCTGGAATATGGTGATTAAATATGTCTATTGTTTTCACAACCAACATTTCATAATTTAAATGGTGTTATGTGTAAACATTGCCTCAGTTAAGGGTGGGTATTGCTGGGCCAGACTCCTAAGCCTGTGACCTGTTTGGGACATGGTTACAAGGATAAGGGCTAAAACCTCCCATATTAAAAAGCCAGAAAGAGGTGAGATAGTTTGTCCAGTGGGTGCTGAGTCACAATAGAAAATATTCTTCTCCTTCTTCAAACAAGCAGGAAGACTCTGCAGGCCTCAGCTGTGCTTCTCTGCTCCACAATAGAAGGAAAGCAAGTTGAAAGTCTTGCCCAGGGGATTTCTCTGCTCCAGAACTCATTGGAAAAGAAATAGGGAAATGCCATTTTTTATGTGTGCTTAATTCTAAAAAACAATCAAAGCATTCCTCTAAGTTATTTTAGAAGGCGCAAAAAGCGTCTTTGTTTTCCTCTAATTCTTTCTAACAGCCCATCAAGATCACACTATTAGTGCTAAAATCTTCTATCAGAAATTAGACTTCTTGGTCATATACAAGATACAAGAATTATTACTCTTTTTCCTTTCCTCTTTTTTTATTTTTGGTTGACTGTACAAAAAGAAAATTGAATTTTCAAGTAATGTTGTTTGCTAATTATTTGCAGGACGGAGCAAATCCTCATCCGATGATGATTTTTTTTATAATACACATAATTAGCATAAAATAAACCTAGTACTATAAATTAAATGTTTTATTTGAAGGAAATACTTAAACCTGCATGTCTGAACTGATCCAGTTTTAATTGTTCTCAGGTTCTCAAATCTTGCAACAAGCATAAATAAAAACTTCCCTGTTCCTCTGTCAGAAAGAATAGTTGAGCACTGTTATCACCCCCATTTTACAGAGAAACTAGTTCCAAAGCAAGGAAATACTTCAGTGAAAGGTCAAAAAGAGCATTTGTGTCAGATCTGGGAACAAAATTGTTATCTGCTGCCTTCTAGGCATTTGCTTTAACCACATCCTTCCTTCCAATACACTGCAACTTCTTTTCACCAGACATTTCTTTACTGCGTATTTCTTCTTATAAAGTGCCTGAAATCTAACTGGAAAAAAGAACGCAAAAACTTTACACAAGGCATTTATGTCCCTCTTTTGTTCATTTTTTCTTTAATATTCTGGTGAAAACATTTCCTGGAAATTCAGAGGAATGTTGCAAACTGAAGTGCTGCCCGAAGATACTTGTCAATAATATCACCAAGAGGCATGATGTCCTAGGAGTGCAAGCAAATATTCTATGTTACAGTTATGATTTTCTGTTTGAAATTCAGTCCTTGGTGTTATTTGCAGGGACAGCAATGAAGGCAGTGTGGGATACTCTGGCAAAGTTTTGGCTCTTAAGATATCTTGTGCTCACCCTAGCAGGTTGCCCTGGAAGAGGCATTTGCCCCCGTACAGCATAGCTTCTCCTCTCCCAGAACTACTGTGTATATGTAAATAAGATAAGTTACATTTGGAATTTAATGATCCTGCACCACTTTTTTTCTCCTTTTGCAGAAATATGCCCTTCAAAGCGCTGGTTGGAAGGGAGGTCAGCCTCTGTCAGAGCATGTCAAGAGAAGATGTTAGTTTAAATTCATACTTACGCTGCCCTCACCTGAAATATAAGTCCAAGATCAAATATTAAGTATTTGAGCATATTTAGCATATTTCAAAGAAAAATGGCCAAGGCTGTATTTCGAACTTTTGGTTAATTTATCTTAATATACTCTCTCACCCTATTTTGATAGCTATGTTTATGTCTTTTTCAGTCATGAGAGAGAAGCAAAAAGCAAGAGCAAGATGTGCTTTTCATTCTCTCACTCCATCCCTGCTTTTGCTCACTTCACTAAACAAACCATTTACAATCACTTTATTAGCCTCCTTTCTGAGTTTATATTCCAAAAGCCCTTCTACTCCAGTGTCTGTCTTTTCCTTGTGTCAGGCAACTGGCTGCAACTGCTTCAAAATCTCAAAAATTTGCTAGTAACTCAGTCTAAAATTTTCAGAGAGTGTATTAGGCTGAAGTAAAGCATGCACAGATGCAGTGCCACTGGGGTTTTCTACCTGCTTGTAGTGGCTTTTAATTTGCTGCATTAAATTAATAGCTAATTTAATAGGATTTTTAATGCAAGGCATTTTCATGTGGGGTTTCTCGCACTACAAATCACATTGAGGTTTGTGTACAAACATGGTGATTCTCACCCTATTTAGTAGCACAAAATCTAAAACACAGACCTGTTTTTTGAGGACTTGCTCTGCTTAGTTTAAAAAAATGTCATGGAAAATTTCTGTATTTTGTACTAGATTTAAAGAAAAAACAGCCTGAACCGTTTAGTTAATTTTATTACCATGATTCCCACCCCCAAATATGCTGATAACAGCCTCTTTGTTAGGACTTCTAATGTTAATTGCCTGGATAGTGTGAAGCAATACCTGATTGGGGAAATAGTAAGAATTTTTCCCTTGTTTTTAGATCACTCACTTTATTTGGCTCAGTAATTTGGCATGTTAGTATTTCTAAAAAAATAAAAAATAAAAAAATGTTTAAAACTTTTTTAAGGGTACAGCGACTTATATTTTGTGCAATTCAATTAACCTCTCTAAAAAGTCTATCTAAATTCCTTTAATGCTTAGCCAATCACATTGGATTAAGTTCTTCTTCTCTATTTGTCTCAGCTCTGGAGTTTTAATCTTTTTCTTTTGTGAGTTTTCTTTTATGAGTCTCTTTCTTGGGCACAGTATTTATCCATGTTGGTGGTACTGAGTGGAGAAGAATGATATGGGAGGGAGGATTGACATGACCAAGCAAAGAACCTGCCAAGAAGTTTAGAACCTAAATGCTTCTTTGGGTGTGAGTCCAACTTCAAACTAACAACACCAGTGTGTTAATGCAAATTCTCCCATAAATATTAAGGGCATTTTTTTGCTAAATGACTGTATATGCAAGGCAGGGTTTTCTGACAAGATCTCTGCCATGTTTCATGTTGTTTGGTTTCAGGACACCAGTTCCGTGCAGGTAAGAGACTAGCCTGATCTGTCATTTCTGGGATGGGGAATGGCAGGGCTGCAGGCAGCTCAGCTGCATCTCTATTACTTTTCCAGGGACCAGAGCACTCTTTCATAGGGCTGGAAGCAAAGACCAAGTGTATGTCTTTGTTCTCCTTAGGTAAATATTTCCTCTTCTCCAGCAGTTTGCCATGCAGGGCAGCCAACATGTATCATTCTCAAACAAGCAAGGGAAAAAGAGATTTCTTGTGGTCTGGACTACCTGCTCTCCAGCAGCAGGGATAAGAAGAAAGGTGATGTGACCTTTTCAGCTGTAGCTGCTGTTCTGGAAACACCTTCCTAACATGAACCAATCAGTAAAGCTTTGAAAGCTGGCTGACTCTCTTCATACATAGGCAGGAAGTCAGTTAAAACATGGGAGATTCGTGACATTGTAAAAGTCTGTGAAAGTGATAGGCAAGAAGGGAAATTGCCAAGGAACTAAAATTTGACCTCTTTCATCCCATTGGTAGCAAAATTTTGCAGTGCTGCCAGAGGAAATGAATCAACAGAACTCAATTTATAAACACACAAGATCAGAGAAAACTGACATTAAACATTTACTGAGCTTTCAAAATAGGAGCAGCACTTCACATATCAATACTTAACAGAAAAACGTGCTTTTAACCTTATTCTTTTTAATGAGCAGCTCCAGGGAATTAAATATTTTGGGTACTTTAGCAGCAAGTTACAACATAGGTGAATCTGATAGGGTTTCCATTATCTGGTATCAGGTAGGAGCTGTATATCAGAAAGGAAGCTGTAACAGAAGGCCCTGTCACAGGGATGGAGCACACATTGAGTGTTTATTTTTTTCAGACTGAATATCCAGTCCCCAAGGTGAAACAATAATGAATGACATCTTACTGACTGCCCAGACAGGTCTTATGTTGCACTTTCAGATAATATGTAGTAACTTGATATCAGTACTCATAAAATCTTATGTTCATGGAAACCAAAGGAAAAGAAACTACTTTGCCAGAGCTGGGTTTCAAGTTAACAGAATAAATGTGGGGGGTTTGTGTTTTGGTTTTGTTGTGTTTTTTTTCTTAATTCATGATTTGCATTTTAATTGGGTTTGGATACATTTCATTTTATTTATGATGTATTGGGTCTTCACATTTATATTTTTGTTTCAATACACTTGGTCAACCTACTATATAGTTTGATTTCTTTTGAAGTCCTTTAGTCACTATTTGTGTGAGATGCAGAAAACACATAGGCCTTCATTTTCAGAGCTTGAGTAGGGAAGTGATTGTACTTGCACAGACACTATTAGTCTGCTAGACACATGCTCTTGCTTTTGGTCTCCTGAAACTAGACATTAAGCTTAATATTAATATTGATCAAAAAAGAAGGACCATGCCTATGAAAATATTTGGGAAAAAAATTAATAATTTTTCAAAAAGTTTTTCAGAGAGTTATTTTCCTTAATTCTGACAAAAAGTCAATGTTTTCATGGAAAGAAAACATGACTGATTAAAAATATGGTTTGCTTGGGAAAAAGCCAAACCAATTTTATTTCATGAAGCAGACCATCAGAATGTGGAACCAATATCTTTGGACAGAGTATGTGTACCCTGAATTCCAGCCTACCAGGAAATGCCCTCACTCTGCAGTCTGCAGATACGTAGACAGGTTTGTCACATGAAAGGTGTAAGGCCTGGGAGTAAAAAGAGAAATAATATTTATTTAGATTATAAAATGTACACTACTGAAATGGAAACAATCCAAGCCTCAAAGCAGCTTCAACGGAATTAGAATGACCACTTCGATTTCCTACTATTTTCCTATTTACTACTAAATAAATGGGACATATTACAGCAGTCTGACCACTGCCACAATAAAAGCATCTTGTGCATCTCCAAAGAGGCATAGAAGTTCCTAAATTCACCCAACACATTAGGAGTTGAAAATCTGTAACAAGTACAGGTCTACTGCTAGCAGTTGTTGATTAACCTGTAAATTATGTGAAAAAGGCAAATAATTTTTACATGTTCCATCTGTAATTAAGCTGTAAGTCATATCAATGTCATGTATTGTTTTGGAATGTAAAATTGCTGTCTCTATTACTGAGGATACTTGATTGCCCAGAAAATTAATTTTTTTTTCCGAAATGTAGACCTTGGTGATTCAAATCTAGGAGTCTTCAAAATATTTTTTAAGTAATACACAGAATTAATTAGACAAGGCAAGTAACAAGGTAAATTTGATTTTACTTCTGAAAACACAACATTCAGAACTTGAGCTTACACAAAACGAAAATGCAACTTCCAAACAATGACAATAATTAAATTGTTGGTCAGCTCGCTAAGAGGAGAACTTGATATTCCTAGAACATGAATAAAATGTATTATAATTGATTATAATTACACAGATTTTTATAAAACAGACTAATTTATTTTCTGCTTAGAGGACTGCACTACTCTTCCCTGGGCTTAGGGATCCCAGTACATCTCTTTTGGTCCTGGGTCATGGTAAGAACTTTCTTCCCTCTGAGTGTTGCTTTCTTTACACATTATGCCTCTCTCCTTTCACAGTGAAGGGAGGGAATGGAATTCAATCTGCTGCGAATTCAAATAATTATATGTACAATCTATATGTAGTACCAAAGCTTAAGTATTACTGATTGATAAAAGAAACTGAAGATGAAACCCCTAGCTTATCATAATGTTGTCTCACATAATATTAGTAATATTTGGCACACACCTAATGTTAAAAGCAATTCAGAAACATTAAGTAATTAACCTACATATGATTTAATCCCTTCTGCCAAGATTGCTGTACACAAGCAAGTTGCTGGAAGAAACAGGAACTAAAACCATATTTAATCTGAGAATATGAGTAACAGTTATAATAATAATTCTTAAATTTTTCATCTAGGCTTTTGCCCAACATATTTTACAATTTTTTAATGAACAGAATACCAAATTTCTGGTTCCTATTTGCTCAGAGGTTACACTGAACTCATCAGTGGAGGTATAAATCCTGAGTACCCATGACTGACAACAGGAAGACTAGACTGACTGGGTTATGTATTGTATATAGCACCTACCCTCTAAAATTCTGTCACCCCCTGCCAGCTGCTGAACAGAAAAAAGAAAAAAAAAAAAGGAAAAAAAATGTAATAGAGCACAAATGAAGAACACAAAACCATGCAAAGGGAGGTTTTACTATTTAAGGAAGTACAAAGAACTAAGGAAGGCTTTCTTGCTGAAACAGATTCATTGCTCTGAGCAAAAGTCAGAACTTCTGAATAACACAGACCTAGTCTGGGGTTGTGTTTTTTTGGCTTTGATTTCCTCATTTATTTATTATTTTCCACTGTTATTTTCTGAATTAACCACAGTCTCTGCCTCCATGGTGGAAAGACATTCTTGCTCCCTCTGCATGGCAAATAATTTGCTCTCTCCTACATATCTTGTAATCCTTCTCTTTACTCCTCACTTTTTGTCAAGAAGGTGGACAATGAGCTGAAAAGTCTACAGAAGAAGAGTTAGTGATCCATTTAGCTCAGCAGCAGACCACAACAAGTTGCTGGAAAAAGCAAGCATCCACAGCAGCAGTATATCCCCTGGCTGTGCCTCTTTGCACAAAGCAGATTGCCCTGCAAAAAATGCTTCAGTTTCTTCTACTCTTTAAACCCCACAATTATGGGTACATTTTTATCCCCAATGGAGATACATATACATTTCTCCAAACAAAAAATACTTTTGAATATTATTGTCTCCACCTTTTAAACATGTACCACATTTTTATGACATCTTTGGTGAGTGTAGGGGTAGTGGGAGCTGGCATGAGACAAGTGATTGTTTATGGAGTCATAAGAAAGAACAAAGAGTTGTGCCAGCCAGTAGGCAGGTGGGGTCAGGATGCCTTCATTTCAATATGGATAAAAAGACAAATATACTATGATATATGAAAACATAACAAGGGAAAACAAGCAAAGGAATGAGAAAAGGCAGAAGAAAACAACCTAGGGAATGAGGCCAGGAGGATAAATTATGAAATATAAGTCCTTGGAAAGAAAATTACCTTCTGTGTTTTTTTGCTGGACAAGCATCAGAAAGAGTGAGCTTGGTGACAAGAGCAAGTGAGGAGGAGACACTAGAGATGCCTTGAAGTAGCAGCAAGAAGGAGATGGACACAGACTAAAGCAGCAGAGTGCTGCAGAGCCATGTATCCCCTGCCCACTGTCCCAGTGCTTCGGAAGCCATGGCGTGCTCAGCCAGCCAGCAGAGACCTGCCAACACAATCACAAGTTGGTTCCACTGATTCAGTCTCCCACCCATCGGAAGGGGCTGGGAGGATCCTGGAGGTGGAGGGAGGACAGTCCCTTCATCCTCTCCTTCTCCTCCTCCCAGCACCACTGGCACTAATTCTCTCTCTCTGCGCTCACTCTTTCCATGAAACAGCCAGCGGGGGGGTAAGGAGAAGGGAAGAGGGGAGGTGGCGGGTGCTGGTGCCCCAGCCTGGCAGCTGGGTGGGCTGTGGGGTCCTGGGGAACTGCAGGAGCCATGCAGAACCTGGCTGCTCGCACGTCCATCAGCATGTCTCTGCACTTGTGGAGTGGGGAGGGGAATATTGGATATCACTCTGGTCAAGGCTGAATCTATAATTGAGAAGATGAGAGTTCATTACAGATTTTGGCCTTGGAGTGCTTGTCTTGGCAAGAGGCTTAGCTGAGTGTTAAAATCATTACCAAGCGGCCTAAATCTAAACAAACACCCACCTTTTCCATTTATTACCAGGATGAAATGACTTGCCTTGTAGAACTGAAATACCTATAGTTGTCAGCTTCTCATTTCCCAGTGGTGCATAAAATTCCCTCCCTTATGGCTGTCCTTCCCTCTGGTCTAGCTTTCCCTTATGTTATTCTACTGACAAGAATTATGTATTAAATTACAAGCTATCTGTCGCAGAATGAGAATTTCACTTCACACCAGACAGAGGTCTGTTGTACAGAGTTAAGAGCTCCTTTTTCTCTGGTGCTGTGCTGTAAAGAGAGGCAAATGTTAAGTAAAAAAAAAAAAAAAAGTAGGATGACTCTAACCTGATGGTAGATGACAATTCAGGCATATACAGCAAGGGAGACATTTCTCATCTTATGAATAAATAGCTGTATAGAACTAGACAATATTCTTACAACTGTATTTTTGTCACTGCAAGTAAACTGGTGGAATTGTAGGTGTGGAGGAATGACTGTAGTTATTTTAGAGATTTCTTTCCCCATGTTTTTCCCCAAGAAGTCTGTCTGTATTGTTCCAGCCCCCATGAATGCTTCAGGAACTGTGACCCATTTCACAATTCATTCACACAGAGTACAGCCATTAGCATGCAGAAACCACAGCACTCTCCCTAAGAGAACAAGTTTTTATTATTACAAAGGAGATAAAAATGATATATTATATATTATATCCCATCACTGAAAACCATCACCCATGAAATATCCCTCTGTTCCTACCTCCTTATCTAAAGATAGGCTGAAAAGAGAAGAAATTGAGCTACTGATTAGGGGACTTTCCCCCCTATTTTATTTGTGTGTACAGAACATACACATGAAGAAACATGTGAAGCAAATCACTCAAAAGAGTGATTGGAAACAAATTTAAATGAGTAGTGTTTAAATAATTAACACCTGCCAAAGTAGGAACAGAGGCCTTATTGCTGATATTAAATCATATCCTTTAACATCTGAAACAGATGACAGTAAGTAATTCCAAAACAGTCAAGACAGGAAACCAATTTTTAGTTCTTGGAAAGTTGAAATAGTTTCAATAAAGTTGATAAAAAGCCTATTTTGATTTTGCTAATTCTACTATGGAAAGCCAGTTTTACATTAATTTATTTTTTTTTCTTTTTTATTAATATAATATACTGTAACTGAGCATTTTTGAATCATGATTTAAAGTATATTCATTATTCAGTAAACTAATGATGTATGTTCCACCTGGCTGCTGCAGAGCCCGGTAAGTAAAAACTGTGGGTAGTATCTTGTTACCAAGAACAAATATCGGACTTGCCAAGTTTCCAGTCAGTAAATATAACTCACAATAGTTATGCCAGATAGGCAAATAAGGATGTTCCGTTACAGAAGAAAAACCAAAAAAGAGATACTGTGTAGCAGCTCAGTCTTAAAATTCAGCTCCATAAAAGCACCCGTTGCAGAAATTGGCAATTTTGCCTGAGAGTAGACTGTGGTGTAACGGTCTGGAGGTATGCCTAGAGTTTTTTACTCAGGAAGAGTTGTGTGGGCGTGAGAGTGTGTGTGTGTGTGTGTGTGTGTGTGTGTGTGTGTGTGTGTGTGTGTGTTAAAATAACATTAATGTTGAAACACACGAGTAAAAGTAAAGCTATTCTGGCTGTCACCTCACTCCTAATTCACCTCAGTCTCCTGGTACTTCATCAAACCTGTGCTGCGTGGTTTGATCACAGGTTGCCTGTATTTGGAGACTCCCTTCAAGTAAAATATGTCTGTCCATCTTAGATATTTTTTTCAGTGACTGGACCTCCTACAATCACTAATGGATGTTATCAATGCAGCATTGCCTTGAGGTGGGTCTGGGCATGCAATTGGCTGAGCCCAGCAGCTCAGAATTACTGTTCAAACCTTAAAGATGTGAAGCGTGGTCAAGATCTTCACTCCCTGCTCCCTGGAGAAGTGCAGTTCTTTCCCTAAAGGACAACACAACTCTTTTGTTAAGCAAGGACTTTCTGGGGACAGAAATGGTCCAACATTAAAAAAAAAAAAAAAATTAAAATTTTTAAGTTAAATTGAAAAAAAAATATAAAATCCTCCAATAAAATAAAGACCATGACAAGTCTAATCACCTCCTGTTTCAAACATAACCCTCATTTCTTTGTCCTGCCTTCTCTAACATAAATATAGAGAGATATTTTTCTGAAAAAACCCACCTCTTAAAACCCTGATTAAACCCAGGCGGTGGGGCCATCTCTGAACATGCATCGAGTGCTTTGTGTTGCAGATCCATCTGAGCAGGCCTGCCAGTGCTAATAGCAAAAGCAAGACCAAAATCAGACAGGTCAACTGGAACTTTGGCAAATGGCAACTCCAAATTCCCAAACTGTGTGCACATGTTCTCCTATAAGAAAAGGATGAAAGAACCAAATAATTTGAATGATGCATAGTCATATAACTTAATGTACAGTTGGCAGATATTCAGTTCCAGTAGCAATGGCTGTGGTATAAAGTTAATATAAAAGAGTGCTTTACAGGTGAGGTAACTAAGCTACAGACAGATCAAGCTGTCACTTGTTCCTGTAGAATTTGAATCAACCTTCTCAGTTAAAACATCTTTTTTCTGTATGCCTCATTTCCAAAGCACAGCAAAGGATGTTTGAGTGGCTACAGCATTCCTCAATGAGAGCAACAGAGAGGGGGAAATCCTGGGGGAAGAGGGAATATTTCACCCCTTCAGTGGCCAGAGATGGAATAAACCCAAAATATGGAATGCACTGACATGAGATTCAGACTCCCTTTGATTTTACGGTCGTCAGAATTGAGGACCTTCTTCCTATTTGCAAACACTGTGTAAACTTTCTTTGCAAACAACTGGATTTTTTTCTTAAAAAAACCCAAAAAATACATTTGACTTCTTACTGAAGAAAGGGAAAGGAATCTGAAAACTCCTTAGTTTGTATTTGAAGCAAATAGACACAGAAATGAGACTCAGAGTTTTGAAATGGAAGAAATAAAAGTGGGCTTTACTGTTTTTGCTTGTCCCCTACAGTGAAAATGTGCAGACTGAATTCAGTTAGTCCACCCCACCCCCTCCAGAAGTCCTTTATTTAGAACACAGACAGGTATTATAGAATAAACTTCTAAAGATTAAAAAAGTTATAAAGTTCCTTCACACACAAATTTAAAAGTATATCTCTCAAAAGCTGTATCTTCTATTGTAGTAATGGCAGGGCCTTTTCTGTATTAGAAACTAAACATTGGTAAAATCAATCACGTTCACTTTATGTCCTTACATACCTCACTTTATTTTTTAAAATTTTAATTAAGAAACCACTTCCCAACTGCAGGCCAGCAAAATATTTGGGGGCTAAAATTAACAACTTGAAACCAATTTTTTTAATATAAAAATGCATTTAGTTAAAATGTAAGAGGAGGTTTTCCAGATTGCCTGAGCAGACGCATACCTGCCCAGTCCCCAGGGCTGGCTGCACCTGCGGGAGCCTCTGCTCCCTTCCTGCTGCAGCAAGTGCTGCTCCTGCTGCCCCAGGAGAGGCAAGAGCTCTGTGGCAGCTGAGCCAGCAGTGCTGCAGTCACATTGTGCCCAAGCTGGAAGATGTTTTCATTCCCTGCAGCTCTCCCATGACACAGTGCCATCGACCTTTACAGATTGGCAGTGTGGCATTACTTTAACTCTTCTCCCTTTTTGAAGATATCTGAGACAACAGGACACTTAAGTAGTCCAATATTTTCAGAGTCTAAGTGCAGTGCTGTAACACAGGAAATATACCACCGTCATGACAGTGATATTCTTTTAACAAATTCTATTTTAATGGAATACATGGATTAAAAATTAAGTCTATAAATTAACCTAGGAGTTGGATGTGCATAGGTTATTCTGGAGAAGAGCACCACATTTAACAGTATTGTACAAAGAGGAACTGACAAGGCTGTGCCAGCTCATATAACATTATTTTAATCAGTTATGTGCTAATGACAAGAATAGAAATGAGACACAATTTAATGAAATAATACTTTCCAGATTTCCTTGGTCAGACACAGATTTGTTAGGTCATCTCTATACCTTGAATAGCTGCATCCTCTCTGGTAAAAATGATTCTTAACTCCTCTTCATACTGTCTATGCGAACCCTGCTCTGCTTTCTTATTCTTCCTTGTCTAGTTTTCCAGTTTGGGTATCTACTTCTCCCTCTCTTTTTTTTACCTTTCTGGTAACATGTAGTCAAAAATATCAGTCTACCAATGAAGTGCTGTTAACTGTCTTACAAATCCTCACTTTCTGTTTCCTCTCTCTCCTTTCTAAGTCTTTTGCTTTTGTTTAATTTTGTTTTATTTTGACCCAGTGCAATTCCTTTGGTGAAGCCAGTGAACAGAATGTTGTCCCAAAGTGTGTTCATTGAGCCCACCAGAAAGGCAAGGCCAGTGCACTGGCTTTGGCTACATGTACAAGGCTTTGCTTCCTCTGCACTTACATGCAAACCAGGTAATTCACTGTATATTCGTCACCAATTGCAGTTTGCTAAACTATGCTTTGACAATGCTTTGCATGACTAGAAGCATTCGGTTAAAGAACAGCACTACATGAGATGGTAGTGCTGCTTTTCACACCAAAAATAATGGACAGTTTAATATCCTAAATTAAAATCATCAAAAACCACAAGCTGCACAGTGATTATCCACATTCTTCATTGCATACTTACCATCAATAAAAACAGTTAATTCATCTCAACACACAGACTTTAAGAATGGGGAAAATTAAATACATCAGTGAGGTATTTGACTAGTTTTGTAGTTTTCTGGGCCGAAATAATAAATACAGCTTTTCTGCAAAATTGTTGTAGAGGATGCCTCTTACCTTTCTTCATTCAAGAAGCCTGTGAATTTTCTGAAGAAAGTTCATAGGTTGTCTTCTGCAAAAGACTAAATGGTAAAAATACAAATATAACTTATTCTAAGTCTTGATTGTTTGCTCACTACCCACTTAGATATTTTGCAGATGGTCTTTATGTGTATTAAAGTGACCACAGGACGAAAATTTAGAAAAATTCAGCAAGAATATTGTTCTGGAAATAAAACAAAAAAGCACCACCTTTTCCCCAGAATACTGTTTGCTCTGTCATAACTTTTTACAGTGAAGGAGAAAAAAAACAATGGCTTAAGTAATTTTGCCCATGAACATGCTATAAAATTGACGAATATTTAGTCTTGGGTGCCTTGTGCCCATGGCTGCAAATGGGAAGCTATTAACAAGGACCTGACTTTGGGACAGTAGTCTTCCCACTGAATCCTGGAGGTACAAGCCAGTCAGTGATACTCTTACTGAGCCAAAAAGCTCTAAAGCAGTGACTTATATAGCAAATTATATGTTCTGAGAGCTCACGTAAGATACTGTGCTTTAGTTCTGCGAAGAACACAGACTTCAGCATCATTAACTAACCTGATATATAATGAAAATTAATTATTATGGTCATTAGACTAAATGGCTTCTGTCATCTGCAAAGACATAATTGGTACAGAAAATTGTTTCATAGCTAAGGAACAATCAATCAACATGGGCTGAACATGAACATGTATTTTTTTCCTCTCTGTTCTCTCACACAATGAAAATCCAAATGCAGAGTGGGGGTCTGAGATGCAAGGCAGCTCCTCCCACAGTGAGTAATGACCTGAGGCAGACCCGTCCCAGACAAAATGAGAAGATCAGAAATGATATAGGAAGGGAGAGACGGGGCTTATATGGCAAAAACCATGTTCCATACTCCTGCAGCCAGTACCACCTTGGCCAACGCCAGCAAGGCAGTGACTACTCAGCAGTTTTCTCAGCAAATCTGCATCAGATACACACAGCATAGTGTTTATACTTGTCTCCTTAATTCCACCTTCACTGGTATGTAATGAAAGGGAGAGCAAATATTACAGAGCTCAAGTGCAAAGAAATGTGTTCCTCCTTCCGTTCCTCCCTTTGAAACCAAAATATTTGATAGAGCAATAACAGATGCAACACTAAAAGCAAATTTTCTTCTTTCCAATCTCCAGCTGTCTCTCAGAAGCACGAAATTAATACTGTAGTTAATTTGAATTTCCTATGCTGTTTGGTTGGTTGCCTCTGGTTCAGAAATATATCATAAGCAAAGGTGGGAATTTTCCAAACCACATCTGACAATAGACCAAAGCTTGAATGAATCATTTGAAAAAATTATGGTTGACCCATCTCTCAGTTAAAATTTTCCAAGAAGATAATGTCTTTATTCAGCAAAGTTTACTGCAAAAAAAAAGTAACTTTTGCATTTAAGATACTCTAAAAAGCAGAGATATAGAAAAGCAACATGGAGGAAACAAAAAAGTTTTTAAATGGTTTGGGCACTCTTTAAGAGTTTGTATCTGTCTTATTTTAAAACTCGTCTACCTAAAAATTTGAGTTTATTTATGTAAAATCTAAACCCAGTAAGCTACTTTTTTTAGACAATTTAGCAAAAGCATTAATAATTTCAAAACACACACACACACACACACATACACACACACACATATGCACACATCGTGTGCCTAATTCCTTTTTTTTTAATAGGTAAGCAAAACTAACCAGATTTTACTTATATTACTTATATTAATATGAACCATTATTGAAACTATTAAAATCTGCCTGCTGAAGACTTCACAACATTACAACTTCTTCATCTGTGTTAGGCTGAAAATAGTTAAATTGATGCAATTCTTTGTGTGTTGAACAGCTTCAGAAACAGAGAATGCTGAGAGGTTGTTCTGTGGGATAAGAGATTGCTTGTCTTAATCTGCTCCATTTCCCAATCTGTTCTTTAAACACATTCCAGATGATCTGGAATATTCAGAACCATAAATGTATTGAATCTGGAAATTTGGAAAGAGAAAGTATTGAAACCAGAAAACCTGACTTCCTTAAGGAAGAATACAAGAACATGTGAGTTCTTGCCAAAGGGCTTGTGCTGTGTTCTGTAGTCAGCTTCTGGGACATTATTTTATATACAAGCTGTTTTTTCCATCAGAAGATAAGCTATTGTTCTTTGTACAGTCCCATACCAGAAGAACAATTAGCATTTTAAGGAAGGGATTTACCCCCCAGGACCTGTAGCATAGTCACAGCATTTTCACATCTATGTGGATCTTGTTTCACTATGTCACTCAAGATAACCAAGCCTAAATGTATCAATAATGTTTATTTTTGAACACTGAGGCATATTTGCACCGAATTTAAAGCAGCAATGTGACTATCTCCTTGAGAGGACTGCAGGAGCATTTCAAAGACATATAGGCAATAGTTGCTGCTCTTGTTTTGTCAATGGTAAAAAGATTTCAATGCACTAAGGCTGACTGGCTAGTTTTTTAAGACTACAGACCAAAGGACACTGAGTAAGACTGCAGGAGGAAACTGTAAAACATCCAAACCTGGTTTTAGGCTACTGTCATGCTCTGAAAATTAACCTTTGCCTCTTCTTCAAGGTCACAAAGTACCATTTTTCTACACTGCTGAACAGCCGTGAGACAGCCCAGTGACGGGCAAAGTGATTAATCCAATATTTCCTACCAGAGAACTCCTCAGTGGCAAGAGCTGGAATCTGAAATGACAGACATCTAACTTCCCAACTCACCTCCTTCTTTATCTGAGATTATAAACACAATTTCTTCCACCACTGTAAACAAAATCCTAAATGGTATTGGTGTCTTCTACACCAATTTTGAAAAGGTTCAATACTAAACAGTATCCCTCTCAATTGCTGTAACTGATAGAAGCATAACTGCCTGCACTAAGGTTCAAACAATCATGAGCAACACAGATGTTCTATTTTTTCTTTTTTTCTTTTAACCACTGAAGAAATGAGTATTTGATTTAAAAGTGTTTGTGATCTGCTGAAAATCCCACATTTGGCAATAGGTAATGCCAGGTTTTCAGTAAAATACAACGCTATTGAGCCACTGACAACTGCATCTTGTAAGCTATTGTCAATCAGAAAAAAAAAAAAAAAAAAAGAGTTCCATACTATTTTCAAGGAAAAAAGGAAAAAACAAAATATATGTTTTTGCCTGACCTGGCTATAGATGTCAAAACACGTTTCAGTAGCACTGGATCCTACCTTTGATTGAAATGTTTTCAGTTTACAGTATAAATTATCACACCGCTAATAATATTGAAGAAGCGGGTAGGCGGCCAAGATAAACACGCCATGTGGCAGAGGATGGGGTTGACTATTTGAAGAATGATGGGGAACAAGCAGCTGTCACCCAATTCTTGTGTGTGCTATACTCAAGATCACTGAAGAGGCGGAATGTATTGAGAAAGAAACATTTGTATATTCTCTCCCTTCCCCAGGCTGCAGCATTCTTATGTGCATAAATTCTCCAGACCTGTCGTGTTTCCACTCCTTATGCTGCTTTTGTGAATTCATGCACGTAGGGGAGAAAGGTTTTATGTATCCAATAAAAAATGTGAATGTGTAGGTATATAAACATGTAGAGTGGCTTAAAATTATTTCCAAACTGCACAAACTAAGAAGAAAAGAAAGAAAAGGCAATAAGAGAATTATTCTAATAGCTTTTGTGAATGTGTCCCTTCCAGTGTTGTTGCCTACAGTTAACAGTAGCTGAACAATGATAACACATTGGAAGACTGACTGAAACTCTGTATTTCCCCAGTGCAGGGATGTCTGGTCCTTTCTTCGCGGGCAAAATCTCTGGGAGGGATTATGAATTACAAGCAGTAAAAACACAAAGGCAACAGCCCTGCAGATGGATGGGACAAAATTCAGATAAAATTGAACGGAGCAGAAAAAGGAGAAACACAACACTTTCATTAAACTTGCAGGGTGAAGCGCGTAACAATAAAAATGACATATTTCTGTTGTAATACGAAAGGCATGGTTTCTGTTTGGTCTGACCAGAAATGGGCATTTTTAACACAACTTCCACCTATGTCTCATCCACACAGCTTCTCACTATGCTATATTCATTTACCCTTGCACAGATCCAGTGAAGGCAGTCAGAAGAGGAACTGCATTTGAAGACCGGTAGGTAGAGAATCTCTGGGAAAGGAATTAACACAAATATCAGAACTTCTACCCCTGCTGTCAACACACAGAATAGACTCAGCTCATGCTTGGAGTCTTGGGACAAGCTGACATAGCTGACATTTGGGCACTTACCTCCTTTTATTTGTCATCTGAGCAAATCTCATACAAAAATCATGGAGAGGCAATAAATATCAAGCTTTGCAAATTCTATTTCTACAGAATAAAATGCATGATCCAGAGGCTTTAATGCTTCACATAGGTATTGCCTCAGCTTGCCAACTTCAGAGTGGAACCACACTTTAAATATTCTGCAGACTGTAGTTAAGTGCCGTAGTATGTTAAACTTTCCAGTCTTACATATTTCAATTGATTCTTTGTTCTCCTCTTTCAGAACAGGTTAATGAAGCTAAAGGAAAGGAGAGGAGGATTGGCCATTCAATCAAACTGCAACATGTGGAAAATCCAGCATTTCAGGGAATTCTAGGAGCAAGCTAACACACCTATTCTGGTGAGACTAGTATTAATGGCTACTTATTCTTCTGTTCCTTTCTTAATTTAAGGATTAATAAGCACTTCTACACACACAAATTTGGCATCACATCAATTGCCTGAAGAAGAGATTACAAATGCTTTTTTTCCAAAAAGAGAAACTAAGGCAGATAGATGTCAAATGACTTACCCAAGATCATAGTAGAGTCCAAGCTACACTCTACACTCCTGGAGTTCTAGTCCCATTCATGAAATCCTGATCCCACACTCCCTCCCCTCGCAAAGAAAAGGGGGAAAGTTGAGGAAGATTATTTCAAGTTAATCCTGCTACATTTTCAGGATCCTTGTGCTGGAGTGTCTCAGTGGATGTGCACCCAAATAGACAGGAAATCAAATTACTTCCCTTTTCAATTAACTATTACAAAGTTTCCCAGTTCCTCACATATATAAAAAGTGCATTTTGAGCAGAAGCATTTAAAGGGATAACATAAAAGTCAGGAAGAAAAAACAGAACATCAAAGTCACAGTAATTAGCTCCACATGTCTAGCTGATAATTAGAGATGTCTTTTTTCTTTTTTTAATAAAGAAAATGAAGACACCAGAGTGGATGCTACTTGATTAAATAAGCTATGTAATTGCTATGGCCCGATAATCACAAAGTCAGGGCACATCCCTTAGCTCAGACCATGCGTGCATCCGTGCCACATGCAGATTTTCCTCATTGTGCCAGTCCCCCTGTCCTCAACTCCTGTACACAAAGGAAAGAAGCATTCATAAATAACCCTGCTCCATGAGTGCGTCTGGGAGAAAATTACTTGTAAATGTCAAGAATGGCTGATAATAACTGAGAAGGCAAGCACAGAAGAGGAAACCATTCTCTGTGTGCATTTGCAAGCTGGTTTGGCCACAGCATGATCCGTAGGTCACAATTTGGCACAGCAGTTTCTATTTAACTAGAAGTTTCTCCCAAATATGCAAAATGAGCTTAAGAGCTATGGGAGCTCAGCCTCTATCAGAGGAAGCCCTGCAACATTCTCTCAAAGAAAGTAAAATTAAACATGTTTTTTAATATACCTTCAAAACAGTCACTGCCAGGGTCCAAAAATATTTAAAATGCCAACAAGTAAGGAAATTACTGTAAAATATTTTGAAAGGTACCTGTCTCAGGACTCTTACATGTCTTCCAATTAGAAGTACCCCTTTTGCAAAGAAATCTATTCTCATTATCCAAACTCTACCAGTGCTGCCTAATCCCATGCATTCCTCTCAACATTTACCTGCTCAATCCTCACCCACCACTATTGCTCACACACTCCATAATATTGCAGTTACTTTAGGTTCAGCTGTAAATAATGCATGCCCATGCCTGTCATCTAAATCCTCTTAAGTTAGAAGTTATTTCCAGTCATAAAATCATAGAAATTAGAGGCAGAAAAGACCTCTTAGGTCATTTAGACCAAAACCCTATGCCAATGCAGGATTGTTCCCTGCAGTACACTTTCTACTGCCTTGTCCAGTCTAGTTTTAAATGTCTCTGGGGAACACTTTAAATGTCTCCTAAACAGTGTTTTGGTGTTTCTTCTGCTTCCCTCAGAAGGATTTTCCACAGGCTGAGCGCCATGCTTGACAAGTGAGTCATGCTTGTTTGAAAGTGCTGGTCCTGGTAAAGCTCTATGGCTTTGGCTCATGCCTTTTGATGCCTGATTAGTATTGTCTAAGGCATGTCAGCTGAGGTCTTTGAGAAGGAAAAGTGTATGAGGAGTTCACTCTTACTGCTGCAGTTCTGTAAAATTAATTGGAAGTAATTTAGTGCTGGCAGTCTGGCAACCTTTGCAGCAGTTTCATTGTTTTGGGATGTTGCGAGACCACATCTGTTTCATCCTGCAATCTCTGTCACATGTATCTTTACCTATATAGCTGCTACCTATTACAGAGCGAGTGTACCACGATGAGAGCACTCTACGACATGGTCACTGTAACATTGAGGGAAAAGACCTGTCCAGGCATGGCAAAAAGGGTGATGTGCTGTGTACCAACTCATTCACAGTCTGGGGAAAGAAATTTTAAGGAGGAAAAGAGTAATATTCTTTCCTGGGAAGTTGCTGGTAGTTCAAGAAACATCAAGCACTGGCTTGATGTTCAGATCAGAAATGCATAGGGATGGTCTTGAGCTCAATCTGCTACAGCATCTGGCCAGTTTTCTGAGGGTACAGACTGATGGCAGCCGAAGCGTGTGTGAAATGCTCTGTCAGCTATCTAGTGCACAGAAGAAGCTTGAAAAAAAGAGTTTCACATCATGAAACAGGATGTGATGGGATGGGAATGTGGTATGGGAGTAGGGTTGGAAAATCACCTTTCAGCAGAGCTCTCTTCGACCCAGTCACACTCACTCTGAAACAGCTTTCAAGCAACACTGCTTCACCCAAAATCCAAATCCAGAGTAAGTGGGACTCACCAATGTAGCAACAGAGCAGAGCAGTGAGAAAAGGCCACACTCTGATAGAAATAGATGTAGTTCAGTTTTGAAGTAAAGAATTGTTTTGGATGTTGCCTAGAATGAGCTGATCTTCAAAACCTGCGTCAAACACAACCAACAAACTGTGTTATGCCTAACTTAACTCCTAAAAACGTCTCGTATTCCATGTTTATCTTAAAGCCAGATAGCCTTGCCTATGGTAGTACCATGTCTACACAGGAGAACAGAAAAGTGCATGGGAAACGCAGGACTCGTTCTCCACTGTCAGCAGAGACAAGAAAAAGAGACAACCATATAAACAAGCAAGGAAAAAAAGAAGATAGCATTTTTTCAAAGATGGCCTTTATTCCAGTGAAAGCTTATGCAAAAGCTGATCTGCTTGCAAGCTTACTCCAGCAATCAAAGACAGATGCCAGGTGAACTGTTCAGCTACCCATTGACACAATACTGGGTCATTCCCACTGTCCCATTCCCTCTTCAGAACCAAGCCTACTCCAGCCTTTTGCTTCCACAAAAAGCAACAACCCTCAGACAGAAATACTCAGAGAAATTACTTTTCAAATTAATTTTGAAGGATTTATCATGGAAGAGCATGTTTGTGCATGTGCACTTTGTGGGAAGGGGAGAAGAGCACAAAATGGCAATTACAGGGATGATCATTCATTTTCTCAGGGATGCTTGTACAGGGTGGATGACTTGTCAGCACTTCCTCAGCCCTTTGCCACACTGTCCCTCAGCTCATGTCCAAAGCAAAGAAATACGTACATAAAATGGTGTATGACTCCTTTAAAGCTTTACCTGTGCAGCTCTGCACAAAGGCTCACTACTTTGTGAGAAATGATGCAAAATATGATGAGGGAAAATTTTTAACTAGTAAGCAGTCCCTCCATAAGATCTGCTGGGGAAGGAATGTTCCTTCAGCCTACGTTCTTCTACAGAAGCATTCATGTCATCTCCTATATCACGCTTCATGCCCCACTTCACCTAAAATTCCAACTGTGGTAGGTTGTCCCACTGTAAAGAAGCAAATAAGTAAATAAAAGTTAAGCCAGCATATTTCAGCAAGCGCCGATGCACTTCAGCTACTCTGCTCCTGGCCCTGTTTCACTCCACATACACAGTCTGGAAGAAAGGAGCTGCAGATTGCTCGTAGGATGCAGAGCTTTCTGTGCCAAATGAATCTAAGAGCTTCCACCCCAGCTCAGACAGATGTCTCCAGGTGCTGAAGTGGTAAGGACAGCAATGGAGGATTGGCAGAGTAACATGATGACTAACTTTGCCACAGATGAAGAGAGGCTGAGAAAGGCAAAACAGTGAATAGATGATGGATAGAGGAAGGGTGAGAAAGCTGTTCATGACCTGGCCCTGAATTTCCTCTGAATTCTCTACCCACAGGAGCAAACTGTTGTGATGATGGACCACAGCAACTATCAGACACCTCAGTGAGCATCAGCAATACTAAAAGCCTGGAGGAGAAGGCAGGGAAACAGCTATCCTGCAAATCCACCTCCAAGTTGTGCAAGAATGCAGCAGCATCCATTACTTCTTACCAAACCTCTATGTTTGAGGTTTGAAAGAGCTTTTCCATCCAGAGGCTGAACCCTGCCCACAACCTCTCACACAGACAGGAACTCCGTACATTTGTGGTCATGAGCTTCTCCACCACCACCGAGCCCAACTAATGCAGTGCATCCCAGTGACAGCTCAGGAGGTGCTGAGCAAACTGCAGGTCAGATTGTCTCACACGAGGTATTCCTGCCTACCCCGCAGCACCGCTGGCCAGCAGTTGGCTGAGCAATGAGAGGAATAGAGGTGACACTCTGTGACAAACCACAGAAGGAAAGTGGAAAAGGGAGTAGGACTTCTCTACAGTCTCTTTAGTTGAGTACACAGATAAGGGCTTCTTGAAAGCAGATAAGGGTTTCTTGAAAGCTTCCTGCTCATGGGTCTATTCCTCTTAGGCCTTAATAGAGATTTAGTTTGTTCAGCCTTCTCTTTGGTTAATGGAAATAAAACTGATGGATAAAAATCTCCCCCAGGAATATGCATATAAAAATATGATTGTAAAGATGCCCTCAGTGTAGCCACCCATACTCTGACTGGCAGCTGCTCAAAAAACATAATTTCTTGAATACAAAATACTAAGTAACACCATATTTCTTAGCTCATGTCCCACCACAGTTTCATTTCAGCACAGCAAAACCTCATTAATTCGCACTTTGCTTATCCGCACACCTTATAATTCACACGTAAAAACAGCAGTCAGCAAAGATTTAGCAACAATGTGCTTTATTGAGGTCTCATGTTGCTGAGATTTCATTATTCCTGCAAAATACGCTACCGTTCATTCACTAGTACAGTAAGATTTCAACATCACCATAAATATCTCAAACTAGAGATAGGTTCACACTAGCAAAGTTTGGCTCCAAAGTCCACGACTAGGAAATGCCAAAGTTTTAAGCTGGAGGAAAAATAGTTGTGCATAAAGGCAAAATGAAACTAGATTACGATCACAGCTTGTGGTGTTTCCTGCATTATTGTATTTCCTTGCCTTTTAAAAGCACCTTTTCTTAGGTTATACACTAAGAAATGGATTCTTACTTGCATCCAGAGAAACTTCTATCACAGAATACAGAGGCAGCTTTAACACACATTTGTACTTCTTCAGCTCTGGAAATATCTTCAGGAATTCTGGACAAAGGGTCTTTAGTGGTCCCAGTGCAATTCACAGGTACTTTTATGGCAGTCACTAACCCATCCCAAACAGCTTTTCCCCCTGCTGCCCAGCAGTTATTGGAAGCAAATGAGGAACCCTGAGCTTCAAGAGAAGGTTTATGACTGGCAAACACATGGTGGGTAGGAGCCATGTACAGCTGCTTCACTGCGGGCCCAGTGCAGCAAGGAAAGCCATAGAAGGCAAGATACTCACAGCCAAATTTGTGTGACAGGTATGGAAAGTTGAGGGTTTGGAGGTTGTGTGAAGTTTAGGCTTACAAATTAGTTTCAAAGAGTCTGGAGATAGAATAGCAACAAGCAGTATGAAGAATGTGCTGGTCATTACATTTTGTATTTGGACACCCCAAAGAGACATTTAGATGTGGGTGCCCCTCTCTTCTACATGCTGAAAGACTTTCCAGTGCTACCTAACTCAGTGCCTTGGGTCTTACTATGGCCGGTTGATTGTTAAAACTTCCTTTAGGAAGACTGCATTTTCTTGAAGTTCAAGCCTTCAGCTCTTCAGGGTTAAGCCTGCCTCCCTGCTCTGTCTCTAGGCACAAATACACATTAGATTCACACTTCTAGCCTAAGGGCTGCCTCACCCTCACCCTCCTCCCTCTGCTGAAGACAAGGAGTACCAACAACCCATTTCCACTCCTTTCTCCTCCCAGACCTCCACTCCACTCGTTATAATATTCTCAGAATCTATACTATATCAGTTTCTTTGCCTGTTTAAAGTCTGTTGAGTGGTAATGTTTAGTAAAACAATTAACAAATGAATTCCTAAATGTTGAGAGGTATCCCTTCACAGAGCACAAATGATTGCATGATTCAAGCAGTGTTTTTCTTTCATTGTTCTGTAAAAATCAGAGTTTTGTTCCAACTGCAATGTTCATTCCTATGTTCTGCTTATTTCAAGAAAAGATGTAGCTAGTCTAATGCAACTTATATCAGAAATAATGGGAGTATTTACTATTGCTATACACTGCTTGTCTGTGATTTCAAGAACACAAAGAATAAGTCCCTAATTACAGCAATGTATGTATCGTTCTATGGACGACAGAGTGACATAGTTATTACCATTTTATAAGATTTCCCACTTGATTTTAACATCAGCAATTTTCTCTAGCAGAAAAGCTGTTAAACTGCTCTCAGGAATAACCTCTTTGTTCCACAACTGTTGCTCCACACCTCTTTCTGCCCACTTTCCCTGCAACCGTGTGCCAGATCACAACAGATATCTGATGCCTATTGTAAATTTCAACCACATGATTTAAGTCACGTTTGCCATGTCTACACAAGAGCTTTTTAGTACCTGAGCTGTTCTGGATGTCTGTAAAACTACTTTCTTCAACAACCAAAATTTAAAGGTATGAAATCATAGAAGCGACTGTCAGACTAGTGCAATGATGTGAAACAGCAGTCAATGCTCTGTTTTGAAAAAAGTTGTGAGAAAATCCCTGGCACACACAGAAAACTCAATTCCCACAAAGTTTAAAACCTTAATACCATTATAAATTGCTTTATCTGGTGAATTACCTCCAGCCTGTGCTCTTTTCATGCTGGTTCTACTGCAGCTCAGGATGATCTTCTCATCCACATAAATATCCAGTCTTTCCTGAGTTTGCTAAATCTTTGGCCTGAAAAATATCTGAGGAAAGAAAGTTCCACAGTCCAGCCCCACTTGGGTAAAAAATACTGCTACTTGTCTTTGATTACCACCAACACAAGCAACCTTATTTCTCTCACCATTTCCTAAAAAGGCCCTATCGCCATGCTTGCACCTGTCAGGAGTGAAAATGCAATTGAGGCAGCTTTTGAGATGTCATTTTGCTTCAGTGTGGTAACAGGATGGGAAATGCAGGCTTTGTTACAGAAAACATGGTTCACGTCCTCCCAGAGCTGATTCATTCCTGTCCTTTGGGGAGAGCAGTAAGAGCCGCAGAGAAGCAGCAGTGCGAGTCATCTCAAGACTCTGAGGTGATTATTCAGCTGCTGTTAGCTCTTCCTATTTCCCTCATTACAAATGCAGATCAAAATACCCTGCAGCTGTGTAATATATGCTTCAAATATTCTAATCCACATTTTTCTAATAAGAAAATGAGACATATGTTTATATCCAAACTATAACAGAACCAAGCAGAAAACTGGTGCCTGTTTCAGGTTGGGTATTTCTGAAAGTGTTAACTGAAAGCAGATCTCAGGAATCCAGACTAATTTTTTTATTATTATTATTCTCCCTGTCAGTGCAGGCAAAGTATATCTGCTTTTTAGTGAAAGAGGGGGAAACAAATGATGCAAACGAGTAGGCAAAGACAGTTGCACCACCAGTAGCTAAGTTTGCTGGATATCACTTGCATTTATAAATTCTCAAAAGCTACAAATAAGTTTACTATTAGAAAACACTGCTTTTTCCAACTGGAAGATCAAATTACTTAAAAAAAAAGTCAACATAGAACTGAGAGACAAAATTTTAATTTTTCAGTGCAGAGAAAGGTGATCCTGCTCTTTGTTCTATGTTTTCAATATTTTCACAGTTTATAATAGTAATAATGAACATCTAGATTAGAGGTGTCCTGACAGCTCATGACTGCCTGGGTTAAAGGCTCTGTTTTACTTGTGGACCTCAGCTGTGCCATCCAGTCACTGTGGCTCAAAGAAGCCTACCATGATTAGCTCAGCCTCCAGTGTACTTCAGGTCACTGTGGGAAGAGCACTAGAAGAAAGAAAAAAGAAATCATGATTTGCTGCTCTGCCCAGCCTAGTTACATACAAAATTTCTAGACAAAAGTATGTGACCACATGCCATGAGATCAGACTCACCATACATGATTTGCATGGACAAACAGTACACAAGAAAATGACATATAAATTTCCAGAATTCTCAAACTCTTGCCAGACAAGATTTCTGTGCTTGGAAATACCAGGAAAAGGCTTATGGCTATTGGGAATCCAAACATCAGCAAGGATAGAAGAATCATGAAGAACTGACTGGTTTTTGTCAGCCCTCCTGCTGTTGCAGCCTCTTCCGTGCCTGTCAGAAACACACAGCAACCAGATTCAAAACTAAGTTAGCACCAAGATTTTCAATGCTTTTTTTCCTGTAAGATCAGTTCAGAAAATATTTCCTAATCAGGAAAGAAGAGCAAGGTGCAAACTCAGGACCTCCTCCTTCACCATGAGTCTCATAAAATCATTGAATATCTATTTAGCTGCATTTGATGTGCACCAAGCACAAGGAGGAGAAGTTGCCCACAGCCAAGTGTGATGAGGCTGTTTTAAATCTCTCCTAGGAGCACCCCAGAGGAACTGAAGAGGCTCTAAATTAAAGGCTACAGGTGTTCTATACCAGACATGCCCATTCAGACACTTTTCCCTGGTGCTTTTTATAACATTCTCCTCCAGGATCTTTTTATGTCTCATATTCTTTTATTGCAGTACCAATTAGCTGAAACAACTATATGAACCCCTCACCCTGCTGTGAATATTAAAGAATGCTGTGGATTGAAATAGAGAGCACTACCAGAGAAATAAAGTGGATTTTATTAGACAGAATTAGAGGACAATAGAAGTCCTTTTAGTTTGTCTTGATAAACTGCATTTCAGGGAGATTCAGGGAGTATATTTAGGGACTGCAATAATGTATGCATTTGTATATTCGGTAAGTTACCTCATCATGTGTACAACTCCTGGTACATCAGGACGTTTTATTAACTGGCACTCTCAAGCTCACATAAAGATCAATAATAAAACCCCTCTTACCCACAATGAAATACTTAACTATCACACAATCACACAATGTCTAAGGGACCACAGTGGGCCATCTGGTCAACCTCCCTGCTTAAGCAGGGTCATCCTAGAGTTCATTGCTTGGGTTTGTGTTTATCCTGGTACCAGACAAGACAGGGTCAATATTTGCAGTAGCCAGGAGGGGGCAAGGCCAGGACCCAGAAGTTATTCTGTACAGCCTCATGTTCCAAGCGTGGGGTGAAGGGAGTCTCTTCTGAGGAGAAGGAGTTCCTTCTGGCCAAGTAAGCATGGCAGAGGGACTGGTGAGGTGGCACTGGTTCCCAGCTGGATGGACCCGCTGGGTAACACCAGTTCCGAGACAGAGGGAGTGTTTGGATAACACTGGGTCTGAGCTGGGAGCAGTGGGGTAGCATGGCAGAGGGAGCAGTATTTTCTATCGTTGGGGGTTTCCAACAGTGAGCAATGATGTTTCTTTTCCTGTACCCTCTCTCAGTATTGCTGCTCTTACTGTTTTTCTTATCTCATTTCTGTTTCCAGTAAATTGTTCTTATCTCAACCCATGATCTCTACCCTTTGTGCCTCCAATTTTCCTCTTCATCCCACTGCAGGGAAGAAGGAGGGAGAGGAAGGAACAAGTAAGCAGTGTGTGGCTTGGAGTGGTTTCAGTGGGAAGACTAAAGTGGAGAATACCATTCCTAAACCACAACAGCTTTCAGATGGCTTTTTAATATCCCCTGTGAGGGAGACTCCATAAGCTCTTCAGTATCATCATCCACCTAAAAGTAGTCAAAATATCCTTTTTTAAGCTCATTTGAAAAAAATTATGTTGTCAGGTACATAGATGCTACAAGAAAAAAGTCTAGCATTACCCATGTCATCTAGAAATGAAGAGTGATCCTGTGATAAGCTGCCCTGAAGAAGAGAGGAGCTTCCAGTTCAGTCCTTCTTCTGACAGAGTCTTCTTCAACCCTTAAGTGTGTCACAACACTTTCATTGTGTAGGGCAATTTGCAAACTGATAGCACATGCCATGGAAAGAGAATTACATGCACTATGACACAGTGCTGATGCAGACACCTAAAAGGTTCCGTTGTTCTTTCCTCCCCATTGCCCCTCTGCTGTACAATTCCTCATCTACTGGACATGCACTAAGCACCTTCTTATACTTCAATTAATGTTTTAAGTAGATTTCCTTCAAAACTCTTAATGCCATTTCCAGCATTAAGTCAAGGTGTGACTTTTGTTTCCTTTCAGAACTTTCTACCCAGGTAGAAAGCCATCAAGACAGGCAGGCATGCGTGGGTCCAGGTGCAGTAAGGGAAGGAGAAACTCAGTCCTGAACACAGATCTGGTCTTAGCCCTGCTAGTGCATGCTACATCTGAGCTCACGCCCACTTGGAGTTAGTGAACTTTCAAGTCACTCTGCACCTCCACCAAGCCTGCTAATTCTGCGATGGCAGTAGCAATCTGTCATGAGGCCCCCAGAGCCATCAGGTGGGTACAACCTGAAGCAGGCACTATGTCATCTCACCAGGGTGTTCACTTTAGCTCCTTTACCTCATTGGCATCCAAATATGAGTCTCTTTAGCAGCAGCAGCTAGTAATCTATGAATGACACCAGTGGTGAGATATTATTCTCTCCTGTTTCGTAACAGATGGATTCACAGTATTAAAACCAGTATATAACTGAAAACCTCCCAAACTGGATGCAGTGATTTGTTATTAAAGATCATCGCTTTTTTGCCACATCTGGGAGGTTGATTTGTAACATGCTTGTTCTCCTGATAATAGAAAACCAGAAAGATGTTTAAAAGCTTCCTCCCCTGCAAACTACAAGAGAGCAGTTTCCAGCAATGCTGCTTCTTTCCCAGAGAGAAAAAGCCCACCCTGTAATGATTGTAGAAGGTCTTATTTAAATGGTTTTTAAACAATGGGAAGGAGAAAAAGGGAGTGAAAAAGGGACATTTAAGTGTTCCAGAACTTTGAACAGATTTGTTCTTCTCATGCTGATGCACACTGTGCAGCATTAGATCACATGCTGCTAATATCATGTTGATTTATGGTCTGCATAAATGGAAATAAATGGTATTTTCTGTTACCCGGAGAATAATAGATGGCCCTGGAATGAACACAACACCACGTTCACAAACAGGCTCTGTTCATGTCACAAGCAAGGGGAGTGCAACTTCATAAGGGCCCTCTCTGCCATTCCCACCAAAAATCTTTGATACCCACTGATTTTAATGAGTAGGAGTGGACATTTAGGACAGCATTTTCCAAAGTGTCTGAATGATTTAGAAACCAAAGCTGTAGTATAACAAAGCAGGGGAAATGCTGGGTGAATTTCTCCCTTGAATGAGAAACTGGAGACTCCCCAGGTCTTTCCACAAAGTTCACCAACCACACAAGTTGGTCAGGATCCTCTGCGTCATTTCCTCCACTTCTTCCCTTCCCTGCAAGAAACCTCAGGGCTTCTTCTCATCACATTCCTCCTGGCCTGAGGGACTTGAGCTCCCTCTTGAGAAAGACTGTCTTCAAAAATGGTGTGAGCACTGAGACACAGGGGAGCTAAACCTCTGAGCCCGTGAAACCCCCATGCCACCTTTGAAAACGTGACCTCACATGATAAATCACTCCAAAATCACTTAAAAACTTACCCATAGTGTCTGGCACTAAAACTTTAGCTCCAATGCAGTCTGTGATTACAGGCATACAAGCAGAAGCATTGAGTAACTATTGTTTAATGACTCATTAGTTAAGCTAATAGGTTTTACTTTACAACCAGGGAGGGTAAGTTTGTGCAACTAGCCAGTTACCATTGCTCAGCTGATGAGCAATACCCTGGTAAGATGTGGCAACCTTGTTGCTTTTGAACATCTGCCCACACACTCCTCCATTATAATGGGGTCTAATAGAGCTCCAGATAGCTTTGGTTCCAAAACAATCTCAAACAAAACTTCTCCTTTAATAGACTTTCAGCACTGCCAAAACACTCACATTTCAGGCTGAAAGACTGAGTATTTAACCTCAGGACACAGATGATTTTCTGTTATTGTTGCTGTTGGCAGAGAAGGGAAGGTTAAATAAGTTTGAGACAATTTCATTTTTGATTCTGTATAAATATAGTCATGTCCATAGTGTTTTCTATTTCTCTGGTTAGATGATTAAAACTTCGCAATTAATGTATGTTAAATTCCATGTTGTAATTAAAGGAACAGCTGGTGAAGCCACATACTCTTTAGGCTGTCTGATGCTTCATGTATTAAGACTTTGTTTCCCTATGGACAAATTTGCACTACGGCTGAATTCTTATCTTTGTTTTTGCTTCCTGGCATGCTTATATTTTAACTATACAGTCTTTATGGTTATGAGTTTGGGTGTTGTGTGTATGTGTGTGTGTTCTGAATATATAATTAATTGCCTAATATATTAATAGAATATTGAAACTATTGATCCCTACTCATTCATCCTTGAACAGGTGTTATTATACATCATGTTGATGACACTTAAAAGATCTAACTGAGTTCAACCGAGCACAAAAATCTTGGTGTACTGACACCGTAACATGTTATTCATTTTACTTGGCTACTCTATCTCAGTAGGGATAACTAAGAGGAATTTAGGATAAAACTTATATAGCCATTGCCCTTCGCAGCCAGTATCTTATGAGGGCCAGCACCTGACACTTCATAGGAGGTTGAAAACTGACAACAGCTTAACTGGATGTTTGGGCCTGCAGTGTGGTGGGCAAAATGCCCTCATACCTGCTCATCTTCTGGAGCTGACAGAGACAGGAGAAGGAATTCACATAAAACACTCTGTTTGCTTTGGTGTTCTGTGCTCCCCAAGACACACAAAAACTACTGTCTCCATCATGACTGCATGCAACAAAACTAGAATCCTAATACAAATCCTTGCAAATGAAGGATTTCTGGAATTCCCCTGGAGTTGATCTGTCGCTGTCACGTCTGAGACAGGTAAAGAAAACCACATAGAGTCCAGGCTTATGAACAAGTGGAAGCGCTTTAATAATTTTCTGACAACTTTTATAGGATAGATCACAAAACTGTGTTGAATGGCAATAGGTAATTGGTTCCTCGGCCATCCACCCCGTGAGAGGATTGGCCAAGTTCTAAGATACCTATTCCAAAATATTTTCAAAGTTAAAACCATAACAGTCTTGCAAAACAGCTTGCAGGTGCAAGAAGTTTATGAAACTGTGACCTTGTTTAAAATAGTTTACATAGGAAAGACAGTCTGCTCACAGAATATTGAGAAAAGGCTGAAGAAGTTCTCCGCTTCCAACTTTTTAGCACCTACATTGATCCACACTAACTTAGGCCACCAGAAAAAGCATCAGATTCCTTGATTTCATGACTTCAGCTATTAGGGCTCAACAGGTCAAGAGGACAAACTGATGGAGGCACATATGAACACCTTTTCTTCAGTTGCCACAGCTAAATTTGCCAAGGATGTTGAATCACAATCCGTAGTGACACAGAAACTGTCATGGAGTCACCAATGAAAGAAAATTTGTGCCTTTTTTTTTTTTCAGATGGATATTTGCTAAAGTAGGACAAAAATATATGCTGGATATACACTGCATTCTGGCAGATATTCTTTACTTGGACAATTCAGTGAAATAGGTGAGGGAGAAAAGAGTAGGAAGCAAGACAGAGATGAAAAATGAAATCTTAAGGGTTCCTTAACAAATAAAAATGAGGGTCCAGGACAGAGTTTTCTAAATGCTTTCCTGCTGAGAAGTTTATATAGGACTATTCACTTTCTCAGGGAGGAGGTAAATGAGAAGAAAGTTCATTTCTTCTACTATGACTTTAATAAGAAAATAAGCCATTATCTTATTTCTTTAGCATCTTCATCAAAAACTAAAGCCAAACCTACCAAAGCAGACACAGCTGAAGCAAAGCAAATATGAATAATCTCTTGGCTTCAGCTTCAGTTCATCAAGGTCAGCCACTAATATGTATACGTATTTATATATAAATATATGTATATGTGTATTTGTATTAGAATGACACAGTAGTAAAACTGTAAAAAATGAAACTATTCCATCTCCACAAAGAGAAACAGTTGAACTAACTACCACAATACTTATAAAGGAAAAATGAAAAAGGAAAGAACTGTTCTGCTTCTGACCAAAAATAATTTTTCATTTCCAAATAGAATCTGTAACAGTAGTGAGGTCCACCTATTTCAGGGCAATTACAGTGGAAGAACTAGCTCACAAATAGATTTTCTCCAAATACCATCCCTATTTTTTTACACTGATTGAAATTCTTTAGACTAGAATTCTCCAAACACAATTTTTCCTTTCTTAATAATAGTTTACTTCTATTCAGGTAAAGCTAAAACCAGAAAGGTGGAACTGAAGGCAGAGTCACCAAAACACTTTGAAAGACCAGCCCTGAGTCCACTACTGAGTCATCTGGGGCAGATAAATTGTACACGTCCTAAAGGATTCTCCAGCACACGAATGTCATTCCAGTAGCCACAACACCACTGAAGTCTAAAGTGGTTCTTAAACCTCAACTATGTTTTTACACATGGGGATTTTATCCAAGGAGATTTTTTTTTCTGACGTGGGGAAGAGGAGGAATGTGCCACCAGTTTGTCACAGAGCCCCAGGGACTGACTGAGAAGACAGCAGTATGATATGACTTCTAGCAGCACACCTAGCAGCGGACAGGGGCAAGCCACCCAGATAAGAAATCCTTGAGGTGGGAAGGAAAGTTCAGTATAGTTTTCATTCAAACAGGCACTGCACACATCTACCTTTGGGTAGCTGAAGTGCTGCTAATAGAAAGGAGCTGCCTGTGTTATTTCCTTCTCTCCTGTACTTTTAGAGAAGAGGACTTTTGCTACTTGGCTGGGGAATGTCAAGCTTTTCAGGCGGATGGATCACTGCTCTGGTGTGGAAGAACTCTCTTTCAGCACTGCTGAAAATACCAATGTATTTCCTTTAAATACCTAACCATGGTTGCTCCTGCAAGTTGGGTGGTAGAGCACAATATGACAGCACTTCTTCTTTTTAAGTCACAACACTCTACATAATACAGATCCCCCGAGAGATGTGAGTGCTGCATTTTATTGCACTTTAAAAACACTGTGCTAATAAATTCCAGTCTCATATAAACTACATGGACAGAAGTGCTCTGCCCATGCAATCTGTCTGCTCAGTAGAAAATGTCTGTTATTCTGAAAAAGTCCACAGCTTAAGGTTCCTCACTGGAGCGGGACAAATGAAAGGAAGAATTATGCTACTCTTTCTCCCGTTGGAAAATACGGGCATCACAAAATATGCCAGATACAATAACTCATGGACTTATGGCTCCAGTGTTCTTGCATAGTTTCTTTTATTTACAAATTGCAGTCTCTACCTTTTTATTCAAAAAAAACATTCCCTGTAGATTGTTTTTTATTCTTTCCTCAAAATAACAATGCCCACAAAAGTCTTCAGAGTTTGCTTTTAGCACAAAAGCTTCTTTTTGTCTTCTGGAAATTTCTTCCATTTCACATTATAACCAACTGAGACAATTAGATCAAATCTAAACTGGAAAATTCAATTATCTGGTCTCCTACGTTTTGCAGTTAAACAGCTTTTTTGAAAGTTAAACTCCTACCTCTCAAGAAAATAACTTGCATGAACAGTTAGCAGTTCTGAAATAAAATGAGAAATGGAAGAGCCAGCTGAGGGTATGGTGCTGGTCTTAATGTTTTCAGCTTTGTATCCCAGATCCTTGAGACTCAGAAAAATGTGGCTGCTGTTCTTCTTGTTTTTAGTGAAGCTTGCCATAGCCTTCCTTTCTTAATCTGTTGGGATGATATTTTGTTACCTTTTCACAGCAGTCAGTTTACTTGACATCTTCACCTGTGTCTCCTACCTAGGCTTGGTTTAGTCAGATCACATTCTGGTCCTCTCTCCTTCCTTTCTTACATGCATCCAGATCCCCTTTCCGGTCTTCAACAGGGCCCTTACAATCAGCAAGGACCCTCCAGGAGATGGGCCCCAGTGCAATGCTCCACCTGGCTGGCAGGGATATGGCTTTTGACAAGAAGATCCTGATTTTGTGGCTCAGCTCTGACCCAGTGATGTTTTCTGTGTCCTTGATCCTCAAAAAAACCCTATTTCTCATTCAGAAAATTGGAGAGCAGTAGAGGGACTTGGAAAATCAGTTTCCTAGCTTTTAGCTAAATCCCAATCTCCTGCAATACAGAGGGAAGAAAGGAAAGGATTATTCTAATAATTTCATAAAACTCCGTCAAACATCCAGCTAGCATTTATGTCCATTACTGTAATCCCCACCTAAGTTTATTTAGCTTCCTGTACTGGGATGCTTTTGGTTACTAAAAACTTTCAGTGATGTGCTCAGCTCTTTTCCCTCTTTAGCAGAGTGTCACCCCTCACTGTGTGCAGACCTCTGCAATGTGCAGCTCTCACAAGGGCACAGGCCTTCCCTTTCACACCTGCTCTGCTCATTCTCTTTCATCTCCAACAGACATTCGAATATTAATATCATTCTTTGTAGATGGTAAATCCATAAATACCTGGAGACAAAGGGAAATTTTGTTCAGGGTACACTAACCCAGCAAATGAACTTCTTAGCCTCTTGTTCTCTCCTCTGGTGTGGTTATACTTATCCTGACATAAAGTGTACATCTAATATCTTTATATCTATGAAGTTATTTCTGTGTGGGAAAGGAAATCAATTTTATACCCTTACAATCAAATTCTCCCCAAGGTGTTCACTGTATGACTCTCTATATAATAAAATCATCTTTCCCAGATGAACCATGCACCAGTAAAGCCCTGGTGGGAAGTAGAGGCCAAATGAGAAATAAGCAAGCCTCCCCTGAGACCCCATATCACCCCCAAGCCCAAATGTTTGCTGTTTGCTGCGGGTGGAGTCCAGTCTCAGGAGTGGGTCAGATTTATGAGTATTCTGCTCCTCAGTCCAAGCACAGCCCTCCTGTGAGCCTCCCCCGGGCAGGGTCTCAGCAGGCCACCCTGAACTCTGAGGTCTATGCCACCAGCTCCTCTTCCCTGTTTTTGCTTGGCATGGCTTCTACATCAAATAAAAGCTCTTACTCCGCGTTCCATATCTAACCCCTACAGGGCTGAAAAAAGCAGCTCAGGGCGTCTATGAAAGGCATTCCCTTCAAATTACCATCCTTCTTGAATAAAGGACAATGGCAAAACCATTGATTTTTGCAAATCACAAAGAACCTTGGGTTTCAGCTCATTTTCACGGCCCATGAAGTTTCAAGAAATTGCAATTTGGGACAGATATAGTGGGGTTCATCTCCTGCATTGCAAGGCAGATAAAGTTAGATGTCTAAAACTAAGGCATATTGACCTTCTGTAGAGTCAAAGGAGAGAAAGGATGGTTCTTTTCATCTTCTTCAGTTAGCCATTGTTCTAAGCGCGTGGGTGTTGTTTAGCAAGCTGCAGCTTTCCCTGAGAGCTCAGCCGAGGCTTCTAGGACAGAGCAGAATTTCTCTGCCCTTCCATAGTCCATCTTGGACAGCTCAGCACTTTGCTCCGGCCAGCTGTCAGCCTTACAAACACAGCGACGACAAAGGAGGTGAGAAGGGTCTCTCCATGGGGGTATTAGAAGATGTTTAATCGTTGCATCTGGTCCATGCAGCCCCCAGAGGTAGAGAGAGAGAGAGACCAGGTGGCCAGGGAGCAGGGCCTTTTTCCCCAGGGCTCAGGGGCGGTACAAGGGCGGGGTTGGGGTACAGGAACCAACAGGGAGAGCCCAAGGGAGCGGCCAGGACTGGGGGCAGGGGGAAAGGTGGGGGAACAATGTAAACCGAACCCCACAAGTCATCTGTGGAAGAGATTCATCACCATCTGCAAATAACCAGTTTTGTTTGAAAGGGGCTGTACAGTGAAGTGCTAAGCCATAGACAGCTCAATTAGGACATCTATAATCAGGACAGAGTAGTTATATCAGTCACGTATGGCAACAAATTAAGAGATCCCAGAGCTCTGGTACAAGATCACCACCACTGCTTGTGTCTAGCTTGGCATAGTTCTGACTTGTACCAGTTCCCACTACACCATCTGATGCCAGCACATTGTTAGGACATAGCACAGGCCAGGGAACAACCCCAGCAAGCCGTAGGGATAAGGTCAGGCTTCCCAGGGAGAAGAAGAAAGATAATTTAGGCATAGGGTTGCATGCATGACACAAAAACTGGCCAGCAGCCCATGGTCTGTCTAATTTGCTAATGAAGACATAATCAAAGTGCTCCTTCTCTCTTTGTTTGCCTGTGTATGCTGTGACTGTGGGACAGGGATCTGACCTGTCCCTGCTTGGAGAACTGACACCTGTTTTAAAGCAGGACCTTTCCTCTCCTAAATGCCTGTGCTGAGAGGGAGAAATTCAGCCATCTCTTACTTCTCTGGTGAGACACTTGCAGTAAGATATTGAGGACTTTTTCCAGATAAGAAAGCTGTCTGGATTATATCAGAAAAGATGTGCCTTGATCAAAATCCCAATCTTATCCGGACATTTCTTATTCTGTCATGATCTAGCTTTAAAACAACTAAAACAGGATTACACACAATTTTTGGAAACTTTATTTCCCATTTCCAGTGAAAGAAGGGGTTACAAAGAATGTGAAAAATACTTGAAAATAAGTCCTCTTAAAGAAGACAAGCTGGTCACTCCTCAAACTGAAGGCACCAAATCTATTGCTCCCCACTCACAAATCTTTATCAATACATGATGAAAATTAATGACTAGACTAAGAAAAAATCAGTTCCCCATTGCAGGGATGGGATGGGCAAATGTTTGAGACACATTTTTCTTTTCTTTCCATCTCGATTTTTTCTTATTGATTTGCAGCTCTTTGATGATAAATGGATCAATTGTTTGGTAAGAAAAGCAGAAGGCATTTATTTACATTTATAATCACAATTTTAATCATTCATCTCATTAAAAAAGTCACTGTTAGTCATTTTTATGCTTTTTTCTTTGACATTTTATTTCAGCATAAAGCGTTAAAATGTTAGCACTTCTCATTACAGTCTGATTATTTTCCTCAGGATTTTAAGTTTTCTTTCTCTCTCCCTGTGCCTAAAATCCAATTTACAACCTGCTAAAGGCCTCATAAGATTTTTATGGATTATTTCCTGAAATCACATTAATCTAGCTCCTGTTACTTTGCACTAATTTCACCTGCCATTGTATGAAGTAACTAAATTCAATTGCTTGGAAATGATCCCCCAGAGACTTCTTCATGAAGCGAGAAAAAGAAAAAAGTAACCCTACCTTGATGAGGTTATAAATATGGTGGGAACAACAGGCCTATAAATTCACAGTATGGACACCCTTATCAAACTATGACAATCAGAAATCTTCAAACTTTCAAATAAGATATGCATAAGGGCTTGGATTAGATTGCATTTGGCTTTGTCTCAGCTACCCTAAGAAGTCAGTCTCTCTGGCTTTGACAAGTGATACAGTATTTATCGCTGTTTTAACAAGCTAGGGAACTTGTCCAGTAGCTTATCAGCTACCTGGTTCTTTAGAACATCAGTTCAACCAATATTAACTATGCTGGCCATCAGCTATCAGTTCGATGTGTCCCTTATTTTAGGGACAGTCTGCAGATAACTCTGCAAGACATCCAAGAAAATGGTATTTAAAAACAATGAAGCAGCCTGGCCTCTCTGACACATAACACTGTGTGCTCCATTTGTTTACATGATAAAAAAAACCCATCTCCTCTAATCCTTGTAACTGGGTAGTTTAAGAGCAGCAGGTATGCTTGAGATAGAGTAATTCAGTGTAATTGCTCCAGGTTGTAAGAAAAGTTATCTGACTTTCAAGGGGACGGTGTCTGATCCACGCATGGCTTCCCAGACACAGTGACGTGTTCATGCAGCTGTGGGACAGCGCTCCCCGGGCGCGGGGATTCACTCACGCTGAGTGCAGGCACCAGAAAACTGCGGATCAGGGTCTTCGATTTCCTAGCTCTGGACCAAGCTCCAGCAAGACGCCATTAGGATTCCAGCAGGCTGTTTCCTGGTGCTCCCGTGTGCAATGTCTTCCTGGCCTCTATACAGCAGCAAGAAGAGACTGGGGCTCTTGGCTGTTCCCCCACTTTCCTGTGCTGGGCTGTGCTCTGATTCCTGAGAAGCAGCAGTGTGACCACAGACCTGGGAAGAGTTGACTTTTCTCTTCCTCAAATCAGTGGTGACTCTGAGTCAACACCATTGTGGACCCTGGATTTATCCTAGCCAGCAAGTACTTTTCCTTAAAATCCTTTTGATTTTTGTTTCTTGGAATAGCCATTCATTCTGCTGTCAGATACATCTGTCAACAGATAACTAACTAGACTAACCCAGGATATTCACACTGAAATTGTCTTATCTAGGCTACCCTAATTGTACTTGGAATCAGTCTGCCACTCCTCTGTCTCATACTTCGTACTTAGAAATGCTCCTTACTAACTAATGTAGGATCAGTGCCACATAAGGGAAGATTTTCGAAGAAGTCATCATGCAGCAGTTCCCATCTACAGATCTATATAGCGGAGCCTTTACTGATGGTAAATTGCTACTTGAAATACATTTGTACCTTTGCACTTGGACAGTTTTACCACTGGGATTCTGACCATAAATTGCCCTAACTGGGAAGTCATTTAGAGATTGATCCCCCAAAGGCATTGTCCTTTGTACATCCTTAGTCTTATCCTTTATGGCTAAGTGTCAGAGCACTTACACAGGACATGGAAAATATATTTTTCCCCCCAGCCCTAGAGGAATCAAACTCAAAGCTTCCACTTTTCAGGAAACTGGTCTCAACTTTAGGCTGTGGGCTAAGTTTGAACAAATAAGAGAAGGGCTCTGTGAAGCTTTTCTGCTGAAGCTGCTCCTTTTCACATGATGTATTTACCCATTCCTTGAGACAGAGAAAAAGGAAAGGATGCAAAGAGGAACCACTTCAAGAGGATAGACTTAATGTCCCCCATCCTAAGAACAGTCCATAGGCTGGTGGTTATGGCACTCTCCAAGGAAGTACGAGATGTGAGTTTACGGCCCCTCAGGCAGAGGAAGGAACTGAACTTGGGTCACCCACATCCTGAATGAGTGTACTAACCACTGAGATGAATAATAAATAATAATGAAAAGGAGCACTGTCCCACAGCAGCTCTCTTCTAAAAGGGAGAAAGATCTCTGCTCTGTTTTTCAAAGCATATGTAGTCTTAGGCTCTTCACTCCAGAAATCTAAAGACTGTGTAGGAGTTTAAATGCTTCTAGCCCAAACCCAGGACTCATGATATTCAGCTGGCCTCAGCCTTTTTTGCCAGCTAGAAAAATGACTCTGTGGCTGTTTGGGATCCAACTCTGAAGCCCTAACTTTCTTTTATTTATATAACCAGTTTGGGTCTCTAACTGGGAGCTGTATGTACACTTAATAAGCAGGTGCAGGGGATCAAATGCAGCAGTGCTCACAACCTGTTGTGGTCACTTTCATCTCCTGGTTTGGTGCATATACAGGTGCTTAACTCTCAGTGACTTCTTTCTCATTCTCCAAACTGGTTCCACCAGAATTACCCTGCTTCACGTGATGTGACTCACTAGCCACTGTGAGATGATCAGATATCCACAGAAAAAGGGAATGTCTATCCTCCTAAAACATGGTAGAACTGTGTGTGCATTGTGTGCTGTATTTCTGAAGGCCCTTAAGCACTTCCTTATTTATACTTTTATATTTTAATACAGTCCTCGTTGTTCGCCATAAACATTCCCCATTCTCAGAGACTGGGTTATTTTAGAAAGAAACAGAACAGGCAAATTGTCTTACTTCTGAGATTTCCAGTAATCAGGTTATCACACATTCATAAATCAAGACATTTACTGTGAAGAATGTTTAAGAAATACAAAGTACAATTACAGGCAACTACATATTTCCAAACACCCTGGTGTTCGAATTCAAAAGATACTTCATGTTCTTCTATTTCTTGCCAATAGCTGAAATGCTGAGTCTTTATTAGGAGTGTTTATGGTAAAATAAGCACATGATATTATCTCCTGTCTGATCAAAAAGAGTCAACATACTACTTTAAATGTCAGAGGTCTATTTCTGCAGCTTCCAGTAGTTATTGTTGTAAACAAGGGATTGCTGCATTTGCCCATAGCTTAGCCAGAATGTTAATGTTTCCTATTAAACATTTTCTTCTTTCTTTCCTAGACCATTTTGTACTACCACACCCAGCTGTGAACATCTGGCTCCAAGCAGTGACACCAGCTGATGAGAAATGGCATTCCTGCAGCTTTTCTTTCTGAAGACTCATCCAGAGGTGGCTGTTATCCAGCAGACAGCACTCTGCCCTGCTGAATGTCAGTGTCTGGAGTCCCACTGGACAAAAGCTCCTAGAGGAGTCACTTACACAGAACTGTGTAAGATAAAGAATTGAGAGTCTGATTCTCAGAACTGTGATTCTACAAGTCAGCAAGGTCCTCCTGCCAGTCACCTCAAACACTCTGTCACCCTGATGATGTATGGACTGAAGCATTTGGACATCCAGTCTGAAGCACAAGACAAATAGTGATTCCTAACTCAGACTGGTCTCCTGACACAAACTGCAAATATGCAGCTCTGTGTTTGAAATCACCACGGATGACAGCAGTCCAACTCTGACACCGCTTTATGTAATCTGGCATGCCATGGAACCTCCACTTCTCCACCCAGTAACACTGGGGCAGCTTCTGGAGAGAAAAGCTTTCACCCTTTAGAGGTTGGCTGGTATGAGTACTGGAAAAGAGAATAACACTGAGTGTTAAATATTAAAAAAATATCATTTCAATTAGAAATATTAATTAATCTTTAATGCATTTAATTCTAAATAGAAATTAGTAAAATTTTATAATAACTTGAAGTCAATATCCTTTATCTCAGGATGTCAAAACACTTTATAGATAAAACCCAATTAAACTTCCCATTATCCACCTTTGTGATCCTTCCCACTGGCTGCTCTCAGGATGTTTTATGAGAGGCAGGTCCCTGCAATCATTGTGGTGAGGAAACTGCAGCACAAGGAAGTTAAACACCTTGTTTGCATTGTCTCAGAAAATCAGGGCTAAGATGATAAGAGATCCTATGTGTTCCTATACAGAAGTTATTGCTATATGCAGCAACAGCTCCAAGGCTGCCCTCCAAACTACCACCAAGGTGGTAAATGAAGCAGGTTTTGAACTCAGCCTGACTGCAGGGTTTGGTACATCTGCGCAACCTTTTGAGGTCAGACATATGCCTGCCTCAAGCGGGCTGGTTGCAAGCGACGGTCCAAAAACTGCAAAGTTACATTAGATTTGGGCTCTTTCTCTGCAGAATTTACAGTACTTGCCTTACAGGTAGGGGATGGCTGACATCCACCTGGCTGTGTGTGGAGGGAGATTGGCACAGATGTGTCTGAAAAGGACTGAGCAGCCATGTCCCTTCCTGAGCACCACACATCTGTCAATCTCAATGCAGACTTAGCAAGAACATTTCAGAATTCAGTATTCTGGGGGGCAAAACTGGAAGTGAAAATGTTACTCAAATGCAGGATTTAGCTGAGCAAGCAGACTGTGACCAGTTAGTAAGCGTGTCACACAGCGCATGAAGTGTTACAGCATGTATGTGCTAGAACTAGGACCTGAGCACTACAACCCTGGAAGATTTTCCTTGTATTATCCATCTATTTATTGCCGTATGCTGAAGGTACTTTCAATATTTTTTCTTTCTGGTTGTCCAATTTAACACCCAGTTTAGATGATGAATTCCAGATTCTTTCAGACAGGAACTAACCCTCAGCACCCAATCCTTACATTATGGGTGCTCTGTAGCAAAGAGAGGAGTCTTAAAACTGAAGATGCTGCTCTGCATTGACCTCAATGCCAATTAAGATATACAAGATGTAAAAAAGAAGTCAGTAAAATGTATTTCCTTCTAAAGACTATTTAATCTAGAATCAGTTTCTTGACCACACATTCACCTCTCAGCTCTGAATAATTTTACCTGGATCTCTCCATGTGTTACCATGGGACATGATGGCAATTAGAGTCACAGGAAGTAGTTAGGTAAGTAGGCAGTAAGCAAATAGGTTGTTAAGTACCTAAGACTAGGTGGAATGAATCAAAGACCCTTATGTGAGCTCCTAAAAGCAGAGGTTCCTTTAGAAGTCCTGGCTAAAAGCCCCTCTGCCTTATGCTCCTCAAAAATCCTTGAAAGAGCAAAGTAAATCCATAAAACAGCTCCTCATGGTACAACATTTTCCTAATTTTCCCCACACAACAGCTTTATCCTTAAAGAACTAATGTTAATTTGTTTTTCTTCTACTTGAATTTGACAGATTGTCTGTATAATAAACATCTTTAAACAAATTTTTCAGATGCCAATAAAGATAGATCCATTCAAAAGGGTAAATAACCTGTTTTAAATAGTGTTCTGAAAAAGAGTGGCCAAAACTGTCTTGAAATCTGCAATCATAAAAGCTTTCTTTGGAACAGATTAGAGACAAAATATTTCATTTGCTTTGTTAATGTCCTTTCATTTGAGTCATAATTATATCCAAACTGCAGCTTCTGAGGGCCACACAGAATATTACAAACGCCTTTGTTTCCGTGGATTCATGTTCTGTTGTTTCCATTCCCATTGCAATCCTGGTTACATGAATGAGGAATCTGAATGCAAAGGCATGCAGTATTCTGGGAGTTATAAGCTGAAATGCTTTGATGTTCTTTCCAAAGCCTATAGCCTGACTCACTGTTCTTTTCCCAATCTGTCCTTGACCACAGCTTTCCTGGGTCTTTGTGTAAGCTACAAACCACCCTCCAGATCTGCGCTGTGAGAGAGATGTTACCAGGTCAAAACATAATGCAACCAACCTGAGTGCCACACCTGAAACTGATGTGTCCCAGAGAGGTCATTTCCTTGCCAAGCCTCCACAAGGTGCTGCACTAACTGCTCACGGGTAATCACTAGAATGGACAGTGGGCCCATGCCTTATTTGCTAACTTCCTCCCTTCTGAAATTAGAATCACCCTTTTCTACCTATTTTGTCAGCAGTTAATGGTGATATTCTAGTTTAATATCTAGGGCTTAATGCCAGCACAAATTAAACAATGGGGAAATAAAGGCGACCTGGGCATGTCCTTGATGAAAAATAAAAAATGCGAAGGTTCAGAAACTTCTGCAAAACTTAGACCCCAATCCAGATCCAGAATGACTTGTGTCTCTTGTGTGTAACATGGGGATGCAAAGGTTGAAACTAATCCTGAGAATATTAATATCATGACACAACCTTTGCAGCTGAGTGCCCTTTCTTACTAGGCTACAGAATTCCCCCCTTCATGGCAGTACTGAGAACATCAACTTACATGCTTTGCCTTAATTTAGTCCTCAGAATATCCACTCTTAGATGGTAGATATCCTGAATAAAGAAGAACACAGATTTGATCCAAGACAGCTGAGATGTATCTAAAGAAATAGACCTTATTTTCTACCATAAGTAACAGTAAGAATAAGGGAAGACCATAACTCAAATCAGAACTAGTACACTCTAAATTATTTCCAAAAAGCACCTAGAAAGTCTTTCAAGTAAAATCAACAGACTTTACCACAGACAGGCTAGAATACAACACATTTCTAACATCAAATGTTACTAGTGTAAAAAGAAATAAAATAACCGAAGTAGTAAGACCGTGTCCATAATTCAGTGTGATAAACTAATTCTAACCAGCTAAACAGTGTTACCTAAAATCTTGTCATTGGTCTTTTAAATCAATGTCTCATGTTTCTTCTCTGATAGCAGCTCAGATTCAGAAATTCTTTTCATCCAAGGTGTATTATAAAATATCTTTCTGCATGTTGACATTACTGATACAGGCCAATTCTCCTGTCCATGCTGCAGGAACTGTGAATAATCTGCATGTGGAAATCATGGTGATAACAACCTGAGCCCAGCGCAGGGGATGAGAACAGAATATCCAATTGAGATCTGCAGTGCAGATAAGCTTTCTGCACCAAGAACAGAAGATGTGAATTTTACCCGTACGTCAAAAACATGCAGTATTCTGAAACATGCTTATCCTCAAGTGGCATGAAAACACAAAGAGAAAAAAGCTTTTCTGATGTCTGATAATGAGAAACATGGTTGACTTTCAGATTTGAAACTACTTAACACACACGCACACACACACGTCAACACACACAAAAGACAGAATGGGGGAGAGAGAAATATTTGAAAAAACTTTGAAATTAAATGAAAAAATTTACTTATTACAGTAGACATCAATTAATGGCTCACATTTATTTTGCCTCAGTTTAAAAAAGCAGGGGGATTTTACTAAGTGCATCCAAAAATATTCACTAGAAAACACAGCAAATATGTTATAAACTCATTTAAGCCACAGAGCTCATCAACGCTGTTTGCAATTATGAAATCATTTGGGGATACGGTATTTTTTTAGAAGGAATTGTTTTGCTCTTAGATGAAAACCACATCATAGTCCTTCAGACATAAATCTTTTATTGTATCTTCAAGAAAGAAACTGGAAATTGTGCAACAAGGCGCCACTGATAAAATGTAAGTATCCCCTTGGAGTAATCTGGATGAGCTCATTATTGAGGAAGATAACAGGGTATGTCATGATTACAAAACACTGCTTTTTCTTTTCAGTTAGTGATGAGGAATGCAATGAACATAGTCCTGTGCACAATGTAAAATAAAATACTTGGCTCTTCAGGACAGCAACTGCTTCTGAGTCTTGGCTTTGATTTACTTGGCTTTACAGTTTGAAACATACCCCAGTCAGAGTCAGGTGGACGATTTCTTTTTCATTCTGTGCAGGTAGAATTAGCATCATAGCCAAGGGCCACACATCAAAGGCAAATAAAAGGAAAATAACATATGAGGTAAACTGATGCAGTGATCTGACAGAACTTACTTCGGATGTAACCTGTGACAGTCTAAGCCTTCAGACTTTGTTCATCGTTTGTGGTCTCACTTTCATCCACATCTTCTGTGTACCTGCCCTCCATCCCCATTTGCCAAATTCTGTTGCAGGTCTAAGGATTTTTCACTACTTAGGGAACTTGAATACACTTGGGTGACTGAGCCATGATCAACACAAACTATCACACAACACTCCGCTAATAAGAAGTGAAACTTCAAGGCACTGATTAACTTAGTCTTTAACATAACTTGCTAGACCATGAAGAACATTTCCTGTGAGTGTCCAAACATGGTTTCAGAATCACTTTTGTCTATTCCTCTGTACCTAGTACACCAAATAAAGGCATAGAAGAAACCCTACAAATCCTCTGAAGACAAACTGAGGCAGAAGAACCAGACCAAGGTTCTGCACTTTTCCTCTGATTCAGAGGGGTTTTAGGAGCAGCAGTTCCATCAATGTCACTGATCACAAAGGGACCACTCATTGGGAATGATTTGATGAAACCAAACAAAATGGGGGAATTAATTTTGCTAGGGTTTGCACCAGTATGAACGTATATTGTACACAGCATTCACTGCCATCACAATTTACTTGCTGCATTCAATTGAATGTCAAATGAAATTGCAGCACCATAAGTGCTGTATTGTACATATTATCTGTGTGTAAAAATCCAGAGGCCATGCCTTCAGTTTCAGACGCTACAGTGACAGTAAGGCCATGAATGCAGTTCTTTTCCTCCTCCTGTAAAATAGAAACCTACTAGACATTGACGTAATAAATTCTGGTGCAATTTTATTTGTTACTTAAATGATCAATATAAATCTGTGATTCTTGAGCCTAGGTTGAGCTTGCCATGTGTTTACAGCAGGAGACCTATGTAGGGATGCAAGAGGGAGGACTTGAGGTTACAGCCTTTCATCTTTGCCATTCCTCTTCCTGCTGTCTGAAGATGAAGCCAGACAGTCATAAATGTACCCAAAACTAGGGAACAAAAAGAGTAGAAGCTGTGATCAAGATATGTGGAGGAAGTAAGACACACTCTCAGGTGGAAGGGTACCCTATGATAACAGTTGATTTCTGAAGAGTATAAAAGACTTTTTCCAAAGCCAGTTTGTTTTTGCCAGTCAGAAGATAAAGAAGACTCAGTGGCTGGTATCTTTTATGCTCCATGACCTTTACAAGTGATCCTGACCAGCCCAGTTGGACAGATATGTCTTTGTGCTTGGGAGTCTCTCTGATTGAAACATGACAGAGTACATGTTTGGGAGTGAAATTCATTAGTTTTAAAATAAATAGTACCTTGCACTCCCATAATGTCTCTCATTGAGTTCATCACATCCTATTCTGCTCTAATTAATTGTTATACCTAACCTGATATTCCTGATAAACATGTTCTTGCTTCTGAAAATAACTAGATACAAATGCCTGACTTTAATGTGCAAAAGATAATACACATTTCTTCTGCTTGATAAACAGCACTGGTACATCAGCCAAAGCCTAAAGAATCTTTCCATGTCTAATGCTCTTGTGGTAGTAGGAGAAATAGGGTTCAGTAGCATCTACTGAAACCAAATAAATTCAACTCATTAAAATACAGCTATTTTAGGGGGGTTTTTTGCTGTGTGCAGATCACCACTTTGTTATGCACAAATCTTCCCACAGAACCAGAAGCATCTTCAAGAGAAAACAGGTACCTGAGAACTCATTTGTTGGAATCAGAAGTTAGAACAAGTAGAGCTGTCTAACACAACAAAAAGAAAACAGTTATCCAAGGGACAATGTTCATTTATTACCAATATAATTCTTCAACTAACAGTGTAACATCAGTTTCTGATTTCTGTTGAGCACGAATGTTATTAGTTATTTCCCCTCGTAAAATCAGAATCTTGCTTCAGTTACAAGAAAGGTCAAACCCTGGCTAGCAAAAGGGGCACAGCATAGTCATAATTTCAGAAACTAGGTTCACAGATTTCATTTCCCAAATATTAGTTACCTAAGTGTTGATATTTACAGTCATCTTGTTTCTTCTGTTTCCTGGACCTAGTTAAAAGTCTGATCTCCACATGGAAGTATTCCTAATGCACAACCTAAAAATCTCGTTGGACACCTCTACAAAGTTTGCTGGAGTATTCTGAGGAAAGGTTTAACATAAAAGATAGGTGTCTGTTAATATTCCTAATAATTTCTGAATGTGTTCTGACAGTACCCAGCTCTTGCAGAGCCAAACTGACATCCATGGTTTACCTGAGGAGGGGAGTGTCCATGCCTAGTTGTAGTGGGCTACAAACACTATTTGCCATTGATGGCTCTGCTGCTCTCCGTGTGGGACCTGTCACTGCCCCACCTGTTGTTAATGGACTTTGCTGCCTCTCTATCAGTGTAGCCACACTTGGGTTTTGACTTCCCTCCAACAGGCAGGTCTTATTCCCACCTTTCAGGGAAGAAATACGCTGCTGAAAGGCAGGAAGAAACATAGACCGTGTCTTCAAGAACAAGGATGTTTTGCCACAGGGTCTGAAGAAATATGGGTCCCAGAAAACCCCATATAGCATGCTGGAAAATAAAATAGTTGAATCGCCTTGTAGGAACACAGCTTGCAAAAAGCAAAGTAAAAGCACAGTACAGAGCCCTGTTGTACAATCTTGTTCAAGACATCCATCCAGTGAAGCCTACTTTGGTCTGTCTGAAATAAAAGGGGTGGATTAGACTCTTTTGGGCCTTTTCAACTGCAGCTCAATGATCCCATTTCACTGCCTGAACAGATCTCACTACTAACTCTGGGTCAAGATATGGCCCAGCTCCCTAAGAACCCCAAAATATTTGGGTTTTATTATGATCTTTTAAATTTGATTGTTTCCATGTATTGTAGGTGATGGTAAGTTAGCCAGTTCCTACCTCTCCCGTAAGTTAACCCAACTCTACGTGTGACTTAAATATTACACTCAGAGAACAGAGCACAAGGTATTATTTAGAAGCATTTATAAAGCAAACTGCCAAAAGGTTGGAGAAAAGAATAGGTTCATCGAATGTAGCGACAAAATGGACAGTACTGTGCTGGCTAGTAAAGAAAAGATAATTAATAAAATACTTTATCAATTAAAATATTTAATTGAATGTATAAAATGTGCAAAATTCTATAGGGGAGGTATGCTTTTGTTAAAATTTAGTATTAAGCAAACAGACACTGAGAACAAACTGAATTAAGATATCTGCTTAGAGTCAGCAAGATGTTCTTCCATCTTCTTGAGGAATAAAAGAACAAAATTCAACTGAGAAGTAAGTTCATTTCTTACAAATACAGGCACCCAAGCATCACTGTGTATCCAAAAATCCTGACAAAATGAGACTTCTTAAAAATTCTATCTACATTCCTGTAACACAGGTTTGTCTGCACTGAGCTGAGACACACAACTAAGTCCTCCCTTGCAGGAAATCCAGTCTTATCTGCAACCCACACAGTGATGTGGCACAAAGTCATGGTCTTTGTCTTACATGTAAAGCCATCGACCAAAAGAAAGGACATTTGAATTATGGCAACGCTCTGCAGGCCACAAGCCCACGCTCAGAGGAGCCCCTGAGAGATCACAGAAGGCATACCCAAGACCATATGATGCTGGAAAAAGACACTTTGCTAATTTGCTTTGGATAGACATAGTGGGTACGTACATTTATCTATAAATTATATATATTCTTCAATTTATCAAACAGCAATAGCTCTACAGTACAAACACAAAAAGGTTTTCAGTGTCAGAGATGAGTAAAGCTCAGCCTGTGCTCCCTTGCTACCACCCGAAGTCTGCAATTCTGGCAGGTGCTTTCACACTTTTGAAAAGAGGAAACATAATTGTTTTTATGAACTATGGCAAGAATAAGTTGGTTCATTCACAAGCTAGTAATTTTTTTTCTCATTTCAATGGCAAGGGAAGGTGTACAAAGCCAGTTAATGCCCCTCCACTGACAGGGGGTCATAAGCACAGGAGCAGCTGCACTGGCCAGCTCAGACATCCACCTTGCTCACTGCCCTCTGTCCAACTGTAACCATCAATGGACGTTTCATGGAAAAATATTAGAAATAAAGCAAATTTAGAGTGGTTTTCCCCTGTGTATTCTTTTGGTTTCTGAGAACTATTTGGCAGGGGCTTTCTGAGGTATGACTGGATCTATACCATTATTTTCAGTAGCTATCAATGCATGTCTTCATCTTTTCCTGCAGAAAGTAATTTTTGAAAGCACTCTGTCTTGATTGCTTAGAATTATCTATTACCTTTGTGTCATTTTGTCTTCTATGATCATCTGCTATTACTTTATGACCTTGCCTTTACACATTCACCCACATCTAGTGGGATCCCATGGTCCTTCAGTTACAGAGTTTGTTTTTTTTTTACGAGAATCAGGGATAAGTTCACAAAAAAATGGTTTCAATGAGAAGCTTCCAATCTTTTCCTATTATGATAAATTACTGAACTATTTTCAAGGAGATCTATGCCATGTATGAGTAGGTTCTGAAATCCTGTTTTAAAATTGTATTTACGTGTATAATAAAAATAAGGATAATAAAGAATGGAGTGTGAATATACTCACACCACAGAATACATAGGGATCAGGTTTTAGAATAAGATTCACACCCTTGAAGGGAGATGAATTTCCAGAAAGCTTGAAATATTTGGTATGCAATCTATAGAGGTAATGACCAAGTGTATTCACCTGACAAGCAGGTAAACTATTACATTTCAAATGAAGTTTATCACTGCTGTTATCACTAGGTCATACAGCTTTATAAATAAACAAGAAACAAAAACCTCATCAACGTTATAGCTATGTCATCAGAACCAATTATTTTTTGCATTAGGGAGTCCTGTATGATTGATTTTAAAAGGCAGTTAAGAAGAAAACTGTTTTAGTCTACCGGATTAAAAACAAACAACAAGGCTAAAGGAGTAACAGAACTGATGGATTAAAATGCACATAGGAAAGACAGCAGTGAATTGCCTGGCATTTTTCAATAGCAAAAGCTAGGATAAAAAGAACTCAGTTCCCAATCAACAAAAAACTGGCAAAAGGCAGGAATCCAGACTCCCCCAGATTTATGCTTTATCTGCCAATTAGCATTAGCAGGCCTGATCTAGGTGTCTCGCCAGCTTGTGGTATCATAAAAAAACAACAAACCTTGAATGTGTTATCACCACAGAATGTGCAATTACTTTAAGCACCAGCTGAAAATTACAGTGTGATGAATCTGTAAATTTGTATATATTTATTGTAGAGATAAAGTTGTTGGAGTAGATATAATCTATACTTGTGTTTAAAATCCTGGTTTCTATGTCAGTGCCAGCAAATTTTGTATTGAAAATAAACACTAGTAAAAGGGTAATGGATTATGATACTGGAAATATAAATTTTTCTGGGCAATTGTTTTTCCTCGTCTGAAGAAAATAATCTTGAGTCACTGACAGCACAGATACTTATCCATGTGACTTAAAGCCAAACATGTGTTTACATGACTGCAAGATGGGATCACTTGCTAATGTCAACCTGATCTTTCAAGACTGTCACTCAGAGATCACAGACAATAACACATAGAATGGCTGCTGAATGATGCTAACATTGTAATTATTAAATAAATAACAATTAAACCTTAAATTATTCAAATGTGCAATTAAGAAAAACAACCCCTCTTACTTCTGAGATGACTGAGATCCTATTTTCCCCAAAATAAACAAAGATTTGCCTATGCCAAATGTTATTCAGCATCAACTAAACATACAGGTACAAATCACCTGGGGAGAAATAAACCTGCATTATACTCTATCTCAAATTTGATGATAAAAATTATCATTCCAGTTTTCAATTCTGCTATATATCAATTGCTGAGTAGTACTGTTTCCATTTTATTCCCATTTGTCTCTAATCATCTCTCAAATACCATGTGCTTCACAAGCCCTATGAAAAGAAGACATCTCTTCTGATTCCTCAGCATAGTACTTAAGACAGTGAAACCTTTTTTTTCAGTGAAAACTCTCTACCATCCTTCCATAACTATATAATGATGTTCCTGTGGATTTGCAGGGGTAATTTATAAAAGTTCTCAAAAGTCTTCCCCACTGCATTGGTCTGAAGTATGTATTCCTCCGTTGCCATTGACACTTATTTTATAAATATAAATTTGGAGGAGGAGAAGAATTTCCTCTTCAAGTTGAAGTTGCAGAAAATTTTCCAGTTTCCTGGTGAGATGAAGCCAAGACTCTTTGATATTATTCACCTAATAAGAGGAAGAGACAGACATGACAGGACAGGCAATAGCAGCATGATTGCAGGGTAGATCCAAGTGAATTGCTTACCAATCTGAAGCAAAGACAATTTTGTCAAAAACCCCACGTTCCTGCAAAATATTAGTGTGTTGGTAAGGTGATTTTTATATATAAAGGTAAAAAGGACCTATTTTGTTAGCAGAGTCCTAATTGTTTCTAAAAGAGTATTCAAGGGAAGAAGCAGAAAGAAACTGTGAAGTATAAATACTTTCTACAGACATCATATTACCGTCAAAGAGGTGACTGCAACAAGTGTGCTTCAGGTCAAAGTTAATAAACTGGAAAATGAAGCTTATTTCATGGCTATAGCAGCTGGAGATGCTTGCCTGCTTCTTCCCTGATCAATACTGTGTCTAGTAGCAAGGTTAAAGGAAACAAAACCAGCAATGAACACATTCAGTGAGAGAGCAGAAACAAACAAAAATTTGTTCAATTCAATGTGGTGTAAATCCATAGGTATCGTGGATACTACAGGGCCCTCTGTACTGTGCTGCAAGAACTATCACACACAGTGTTGAGACTGGGATAAAAACAGTAGCAATGAAGAAAAAAAAGGCAGATAAGTCCTATTCTTTATGCCAGGCTTTGTTTGTCGAGTTGTCTCATTTACCTTGGTTTTGCTTCCTTGGAGGAAAGCAAGGTGGACAAGGCTGACAATTCGCTTGCAGAAGCAGGAGCTGGTTTACCTCACTCCTACAGGCAAAGCAGGAGTGGAAACAGCACTGGAGCTGCAGACGAGCAGAAGGTGAGAGATCAAAACAGCTTGTCTGAGTCTGAGAAGCACCCAGTAGCTCTCGGGCTTGTTAGACTCCGAGAAGTGAAGGGGAAAAAAAAGTGTGGTAGCACTGCAAGCAAAGCAGATGGAGCACCATGCTGTTCTTTTCTTGTATTTCTCTGTCTTCAGCTTTTGGTTGACTGCTTGCAGGAGGAGCCTGCTTGGCTCAGGGAGGCAGGAATAAATCAGATCTCTCAGAGGTACTGCAGGTCTGACCTGATACTCAGGGCTGCCTTGCAACACCAACCTGCTTTCAGCCCCCTCCCCTGCAAAAGCTTTACTTGAGGAGTTCAGGTGAGACCTGTTGCTGTAGGTCTCTCTGCAGAAGGATATTTACTTTCTGCACAGAATTGAAATCCCTTTCATGAAGCACCTAAAGTTAGATAGGGTGAGTCTGGGCTCATAATTAAAGAAATAGTGGTTATCAGTGGTGATCTGGGATTGTGGCTTTTCTTTGTCTTTGCCACATCAAAGGTGTATCTTTCCATTATGGAAAGAAATGCCAAAAAAACACCTTCCTGACAGAAGAAATTCATCATGTAGCTGAACCCCAGATCTGGGCTAATGGTTCCATCTTAGGTGATGAAAAGTAAAAATTGCTCCATGATTTCTTTCATCTGGCATTTAGTACCTTATCTAACATATGCACTTCCCATTGAAGACCCAGATGGGAAACACCTCCCGAAGAGTGAAGCCAGCCTGTCCTCCCAGCCCTGAGGGCACGCTGCTCTGGGTACCCTGTTTGTGCCGTGACCCTGTGGCGCTAATAACTTTTTCTCTACTGGTTGTTCTGTAGCTGTAAGTACCCACACTATCTCCCACACCTTTTTGGGTGCTATAAAAATATCCCCTAATCATAAACCCAAATGTCCAATTCTTTTCCAACAATTTGTCCCAGACAGTTATAATTTTTCAACAAAGCAGAGATTAAACAAATGGATATCTGCTTAGCGTTCTTGTGACTGCAGCCAGTAAATCTATTTCATCATTACAGTGTTACAAAAACAAATATCCTCTACGGTATTTGTAGTTGCCAAAAATAAACAGAAGAGAATGATACACTGCTTCTGTGAGACTTAACACCTAAGCTGTTTGTGGGAAGATAGCCCAAACAGGATGTGCTGATAAAGACTGATATACCTGCATGTACCAATAATTGGACTTCAATCTGCATTTTCTCAAATAGTCCATATAGCAATATTTCTGATATATTATGCTTTCTCTTCTAAGCTTCAGAAAATGGCTTGTACCATTCAGCATTTGGTTTGTCCTGAATTTAAAAATTAGCAATTAAAAACTTAGAAAGCAAAGACAAATATAAGTAAATAGAAATATTAAATTGCAAACACATAGAGTGTTTGACTGATTGCATTACTTCATTCCATATTTAATGCAATAAAATTCTCATTTTTTTACTCCTTTGTAGAAGCCACAATTTCAGTTGTGCAGTTTCAAAAATCATTTATATGTATTTTATCTAATCTAATCATTCTAATACACAAGACGCACAAATAAAAGTAGATCACATGCTACTTTTCATAAAGTTTACACACACAGTTTCCTTCCTTCATACCTATTCATAAATATACATGTGTATGTACACATTTCTAGGGACAGCAAAGCAGGTACAGAGCTGCAACCACTGCACCTACTTAGGGTCCTGAAGTTTCTCACCCTCAAATTGCCCACATTGCCAACAGAGTTTAGGTTAAATGCATACAAGGTGGTTTGTTGTCATAAGTTCATCCTGGTTTTCCCCATCATCAGTATATGACCTTCTCCTACTTAAGTGTTCTTCTTCATAAACCATTAGCACACAAATCAGCTGTGGAACTAAAATTTACATTTTTAAAGCAAACTAAATTTATGCCAGGCATTAACAGATAAATGTAGTGAATGGATACATTTCTCCAGCACATATATTTTTTTTAAAGCATAATGGACATAATTTACTTCAGAGTGGAAAAAGAAGCACTAATAATATCTTCAAGCAGTCTCTGCTTCTTAGTCTTGGTTGTTTCTAAACACAGATTACATCTTTCTCCTCCCTTCCTCTTCTCTGATGAGAAGGGGTCTTGCAAAAGAGTGATAGGACATGGTGGAGAATTAATGGGCTCAACCTAAAAGTAATGAAAATCTTGGTAAGACAACACAAAGTTAAATAATGAGGCAAAACCCAATTCTCTGTTGTCTGTTGTTTGGATTTTTTTTCTAGAGTGAAAATGTACTGCAAGGATTAGATAAACTGCAGCTGCTGCAAATTCAGCTGGAAAGCAATAACTAAATGAAAGGTTCTGCTCCATCCCAAAAAGGTAGCAGAAACTATTCCAGGGCACACAAGTGGCAGTCTCCTAAATCTGCTTTACAGGTTAATAATTTATAACCTCCTGGGTTTAGCTACTTTTGGAAAACACTGGATTTAAATACAATTTTTTTTTTCCACTATTGCACACAACGAACCACCCAGTGCTATTCTTGGTCTTGCTCAGCATCTGCGGCCGGAGCGGCACCGCAGCCCTGTGCCAGCACTGCGGCGGCTGGTTGTGGGTGTGAAGAGCCGGGATCCCTGTCTGGCGCTCCGTGCCAGCAACAGCCCTGACAAAACACCACTTTTATTGGCAAACCTTATTTCTCCTGCAAGGAGTAATTTTTCTGTAATGATAGAGGTTTTGCTGGGAGACACTGAGTTCTTTGTTGGTTTCACATCTCGGTGCTGCTCACACAGCCACAGCCTTGGAGGGAAACGCGGCAGCGACGCTAATCAGGATATGCCTCTTCCCTGTGGGCTGGTTCTGAATGCTCCTTTCCCGATGGAGGGGAAGACCTATACAAAATATATAAGCAAAGCCTTCATTCCTTCATTCAAACTTCACGTGGTTTTTAAAGATATTACACAGACTTTCACAAGATGAAACATGCTCTGTGTCCTGATCAAATTCAGAGAGATGTAATTTATCTACCATCTTCTTTTGACTGAATAAAATGTTCATGCCCTCCTGCCCACTGGAGGCTGGTTAAATGAGGCTGGTTTCCTCCTAATGATGACGGAGTCATACCTGTATATAATTTCACGTCTTCAGTCATTCTTCACAATGAAAAAAATGTACACATAATTTTGAATCTCTGAGGTCTACTAATATGATTTTATTTTGCCTACTTCCATGAATAAATCTTTCAATACTGAGATATTTGGGGCAGAGGAAGCTACTTTTCTTAATTAAGTCATTTAGACTATATATAAATCTGTAGCAATCTGTAAAAACATATCATTATATTCCCAAAGAATAAACAGAAATCATAACAAGCAATTGCTGTATTTACCAGCAAGGCACAAGAGCAAAGTAAACTGTAAAAAAGCCACTCAAAGACTACCATGGTTTGGCTCTACTAAATTTTAAAAGCTAGTCCCCAGAGAAGAACACTGAGGAATAAAATGAATTTGTAAGAAAACAGCACACCCAGAGGTGAGGACAGTTAGGAACTGAGTCTCCAGTGTTTTCTGTACTCCTCTGTGACAGTTCTGCTGTTTTCTGCAATCATTTCTTTCATAATTTCTCCGATTCTTTAGCACCCCTGCTGAAGGTTCCCACACCAAATATTGTTTCTATAAGCCACTGCTGTATAATTTTGCTGCAGTTATGTGTCAATGACAACTGATACCACAATAATTGTCCTCATTTTAAGTCCATTAAAAATCCTCTTGATCTTGTATTATTTCCAATTTATTGCATAAATTCTAGTACTTGTGCAGAAATAACAATAACAATACCTTCAGCTGGAACTGAACGCCTCCATTCTCCATTTTCCAAGTGGCAGACCCCTCCGTGTACTCTTCCCTTGGTAAGTAAAGTTTCTCCCAGGAAACAAAATCTGAGTCTGCTTAGAATTATTTTTGACTGGTGATGATAAGCGATTATTATGGTGTAGCCCTTATATCTAAAACAAGCAGTGACTTACACTGTATGTGCATCTATACAAGGATTGCATATCAAATATACATGAAAATGGGGCTTTAATTGGCCTGTGCTGTGCACCAGCACATTTAAATTGAAAAACAAGGCCAAATACTTCACAGTTTCCCTTGCAAATATCTTAAACAGCTTGCTTCAATGGGTTTTCTTCCCTGGGGGAGAGGAAAGGGGCACAGCTACAGGGAATAATGGCTGAACAACCTCAGTTTCACAGACAATTCATCTGTTCTGTGAGACTTGATGGAAAAAGTCAACCATGAAAGCAGAAAGGAGTGAAGATTAATTAGGGTAAAATAAAGCTTCCAGAGATCCTCCACCATAGGGGGAAGGAGCCATCATTAAACAAGTGCAGACTGTTATCATACAAGCCCAGGTTTCGGAGCCTGTGTTGTGCCAGACCCAAATCCTGGAGCAGGGAGATCCCTTCAGCTCTCTAGCCTGGCTGCTCCTCAGATCTGCAGCAGCCTGGGGTGGACACTCAAAGAGAAGAGCAGCCCTTTTACTGGGTTTATTATTAAAGTAAACAAATAATCCAGGCTAAAGAATGCATATATATGAGAAGGGTGGAAAAGCTGAGCAAAAAGTGATTTTACCAGTGAGAGAATGCTTTTGGCAGACATGGATTTAAACTGGATCAAACAACTGGGAAGTTGAGTTCACAGGCTCGGTTGCAAGGGAGTAGTTACAGAATGGTAGGTAGAGTTTTGTAATCACTGTCACAAGGTTTAAGAGCTGGAAGGGAAAAGGAAGCAACAGGGAGTGGATTTCTGGGATGTAGTCAATGGGTGACATTGTCCTTCTGCTGCACGTGCCAGAGCAAACCTGTGCTCCTGCTCACAGCTGAGGGCAAAATCCAAAGAAAACAGCAGGGTACCTAAAATGCAACTCATGCACAATTTAGATGCCTAGGTAGAGGACAGAGAGCCAAAAAAAACTTCACCTGACTTGTTTAGGCACCTGAGAGGCTGTAGGCACTGAAGATTTGCTTTAAATCTCTAAGCTCTGCTACCGTGTACCCAGAGGCAGCGTCGCCTTGGCTGAGCTGCCTGAAAGTGATGGGGAGTCACAGCCTGGGTGTCCCTTGGCTGCAGGTAACATTCTGTGGCCACCTCCAGAAAAAGCTCATCCCCTGCTGCCGTGGCCTCGCTGCCATTCCCATGACACTGGGACCCACCTGCTGAGTGACCGTCCTGTGGCAGAGGAACTGTGGTGCTCATTGCTGCCTGACTGGAGGGAAACGTGGCTCACACCCCAACATCCCAGGCCCAGGAGCAGCCACATTAGGGAGGAGCTGGAGAGGGGTTTCCTGCATGCAGTTTCTGGGTCCACCAGAAACTTCATGTTTCAGACACACATCTGGCAGAAAGCAAGAAGAAGGGAACCTAGTTCTGCTGCATAATTACAGGGTTAATCAGCTGGAAAGGGGAGACTCTTATGTCTCTGTCTCTAATACTGCCTGTGCTCTTAGTTCTGGAGAACTATAACACAAAAAAGAAGTAAAAACCCAACTTAGGTCTTCCACATCTTCTCTGTTTTCTTATAATAACCATATACAGAACAGAGAACTTCTTCTCTTCATCTGTGGGTTTGGAGAGGTTTTATTAAAGTGGCCAAAACTGCCGTGCCTTTTTCCTGAATTCTGCAGAGCAGCGTGGTCTGGGAGCACAGCTCATAGGATGCCCCTCAGGGGAGCACAGCAGAGGAGTACCTACTTTATGAATTATAAATGGCCCCAGGCGGAAGAGCAGTTACCTGCGTGTTTAGTTCAGCCAAGAGGAAGGAACCTCCGGGCAAAAACTGCAACAGAAATTAAGGAAGCTAAAGAAGTTTTCTGCTGCAACTTAAAGTGTCTAATCTCAGAAAGGTGAAGAGGTTAGGTGGGCTGCTCTAGGTGGGATTGCACTCACAGTGAGGTGTAAGCCCCTATAACAATGCCAAATTCTTCCTGACCTCAATATTATACAATTCCGTACTTTTTGAAGCTTGTTTTCTAAGGTTTCTTCCTTATGATACAGAATTCTGAGGCAAGTGGAAAGTTTCTAGCATCTTAAAGGCATGACAGAGCCTGTTACTTCTCAGACCATTATGCTTTGGAAAGTGTGAAGCAAGGAAAGCAAAGAGAGTGAAAAAAATTATCCAAGAAATGAAAAAATTCCATGCAGTCAAACATGTCCTGGCTCCACCACTCAGCTCCCACCTCGTCAAGAGAAGGGGGATTCATGGAGTCAAGTGATATGGAAATATAGAAGAAAATGTAATTTTTTCCTGATGATTTTTTTAATTATTAGAGATGGAAAAGCTGCCTAACTTCACATATTAGCTCCAAAAGCTGACAAATTAGGAAGCAGTTCTTCCTTATTGCTTTACACCGTGACCACGTTGACTGACTTGCTTTGCCTGTCCAAAACTGCAACCGCTGCCTGCTTTGTGCATTAGGCATCAGAGAAGCTCCAGTTTTCCTTGTTGGGATTGCAACAGAGGGCACACTGCTCCCTGCCAGCCCAGTGCAGCAACACTCTGCAGCTGGTAAACCACAACACAGGTTTTAAGTGAAAAACCCATCCCTTTGCTCTGCGTCTTTGCTAAATGCAGACTGCACAGACCTGTGTGGAGAAGAGGGCTGGCAGCGCGGAACGGGAGATGTCTGCAACACACTGGCACAGTTTTAGCACCATTTACTAGTACCTTATCTATTATTTATTTACATATACACATATACACAGAGGTGTCTGGTAAGAGTAGTTACCATAGAAATATGTAGTCAGGGTGGAAAAGACTACGCCCTAAAGTGGGCTGAACATGGCTGTTCAATTCTAAGGAATTGGCTCCGCATGAAGTTATGGGAAAATGTACCTCACTCTTGGCTCAGTTTGTGCTATGACTGAAGCTTTTATTGACATAGTCTGAGTTCAGATACATCACTGAGTTTCCACACAGGTCACTCCCTTGATCAGCTAATTGATTTTAGATCTGTCCTTAGGTAATTATTTCTGAGAAAGCAGGGATATAGGGCAGGATCAGGATGCCAACAGCTGAGGAGGCAGCTGCCTAGGGCTGCTGCTGCCCCAGTGGCTGTGGTCCTCTGTCAAACTACTCCTCGGTGCTACCTGCATGATCTCCCTGCTGCAGAGGGAGGGAGAAGAGAGGCTGGCTGCTTCCCTCTTCCTCTCTTTCTTCCAGCTGGTGATGTTCCTCACTTTCCCCACACATTAAAATTCCTTTTCTTTCCTCCAGCTGCTGTCAGAGGGAAAAGAAAAGGGAAAAGTTGTAGCTCATGGGGCAGTGGCCAAGCCAGAGTTGAAGTGAAGACAGGAGAAGGCACCTGCACCCCAAATTTCCTCTTTGGCCACCACTCCATTGCTATAGGGCAGAAGGGCTCAAGAGACAGGTTAGTCTCTCCCTCTGCATACAGGACCACATCAGCTTGGATGCAGGGAGGTCAGGGAATCAGTGTGCAAGGGGAGACATTAATCTAATTTGAATTTCATAATTTAACATCACCCCTAATTCCACTAGCCTTCCTCAGCTCCGCAGCTCCTCACTGGATGCTTCATCTCTCACAACACCCATTTGGTCTCCCAGAATTTATATTTTTGAGGAAAAAAATCAGTTTTGCCTTTGACCTGGATTTGGTATGGGACATGAAATATTTCATCAGATTAAAAAAAAATGAAATTTTTCTTTCATCTTTTTTTAAATTTTATAAATGATCCTGTGACTTGTTACATAATAATGACAGTGTCTAGAGTGGAGGAAGGGACTGTTTGATTCCATAAATGACAGTTGTAGTTACCATATATTTTCACTTCCCTTTGGTTTTTAGGTTTCCATGAAAGCCATTTATTGCCTTGTATATCCTTTTATATCTTATCCTCTGATTCTTCTCTATAGAATAAAAACAAATGGTTGAGGATGCTCAATTTTTTGTAATATAAATTTTATTGGAGTAGCATGTACATTATGATCCATTTTATTTCAATGTTATCAGTGCCAGCTATGTTTGGTTGGTAGTTTTACTCTGAAATATTTGCTTGATGTCAATAAGGTCTCATTTTGTAATCAAGCTCTACCCTCCCATGACATGTTGACTGTGCCCTACCATCACCAAATACCCCCCATATCCAACCCTATGGTTCACCATACTCTCTGCAGAAAAAAAGGGTGATTTTTGTGGGACCTCTTACTTTAAGACATTGTCTTCTTTGCTGATTTTTCCCATCAAATGAGACAGACTGATGAGACCAGCTACTTTTCTTCTACGAAAAAAATGCCACCATTTTTGAGTCTACTTCTTCAAACCACTATGTTGTAGTAGGCATTTCTTATCCATTGTGGTAAGACATATCCTACTCCTCTGCTCAGTTTTCCAGTGAGCACCCAGCTTCCCACTTAGTCTCTGAGAGGTCATGCAGCAGGCTGTTCTCCCTCTGCCCATGGACTCCTCAAACATATTTCTCTGGACAAAGTGTTCAGTGTACCTCACATTCTTCAGCACTGTGACCTCTTAGCCAACCCTATACTAACCTAAGTTTTTAATTCAATTTGAAACTAGAATTCTCAGGTATTACATGGGTTTTGACATGTGACCCAACTTAATTGATTGTCAATTACTTCATGTTCATTAATATGCTTATAAATGAGAGTTGAAACAGTCTGTAAATGCTCATTCCATGAGGCAAACACTTGTGCGTTATCTCAGTGCACAAGTGAAGGTAAACCACGAATGTCTGACTGCTGCAACACATTTTCTTGGAATGTTTAGATTAGCTTTTACAATTTCAAATGTCTTCACCAACTCTACTAGCTAATTGGCAAACAACTAATAAACACAAGTTACAACTGACAGCAAATTCTAGTCTAGACATATCTGTAGTAGGAGACTGAGGTCAGACTGTTTTCAAGTTTTGAACAAACTCAGAAGAGTTTCTCTACTAAATGGCATTAAAATAAATATGTGTGTTGATTTTGGCATATTTATTTATTTATTTATTTAAGAAACAATCAAGCAAACAAAGAAATTAATGGGAAAATGTACCAGGAAGCTCACAGCCTGTACTTGTTGTCTGGGCTTTCAGGAATTTCATTTTTTAATAACCCCGCTACCCTTTTGAATGCGGCATGTTCAGGATGATGGGAAGGGTTACCCTTACAGATGCCTGGCTGGAATATAATGAAAGGCTTATGGGTCGAGATAAGGGCAGGGAGGGATCACTCACCAGTTACCATCACAGGCAAACACACTCTACTTGGAAATTAATTTAATGCCAAACAAATCAGAATGGGGTAATGAGAAATAAAAACTAAATCCTAAAACATGTTCTCACACCTCCCTTCTTCCCAAGATCAATTTCCTTCCCAATTTGTCTGTTGGGTGTACAGGGAATAGGGAATGTGGTCAGTTCATTACACATCTCTGCTGCTCCTTCCTCCTCAGTGGGAAACTCCTCACACTCCTCCCCTGCTCCAGTGTGGGGTCCTTCCCACAGGAGACAGTCTTCCGTGGACTTCTCCAACATGAGTCCTTCCCATGGACTGCTCCAGTGCATGTCTCTTCCACAGGGCACAGCAGGCTGCTCCAGAGGCCTCGCTGTTCCTCACAGGGTGACAAGTTGTGACAGAAAACCTGCTTCATTGTGGGCTCCTCTGTCCATGGGGTCACAGGTGCCAGCACAGGCTTCCCATGGGGCCACAACTTCCTTTGCGCACCCACCTGCTCCAGCATGGTGTCCTCCAGGGGCTACAGGTGGATCTCTGCTCCACCATGGACCTCCATGGGCTGCAGGGGCACAGCTGCCTCACCATGTTCTGCACCATGGACTGCAGAGGAATCTCTGCTCTGCTACCTGGGACACCTCCTGCCCCTCCTTCCTCACTGACCTTCAGGCCTGCAGGGCTGTTTCTCTCATATATTCTCACTCCTCTCTTTCACCACAGTTGTTCCTGCACAATATTTTTCCCATTCCTAAACACGTTATCCCAGAGGTTATCACCGTGGCTGATGGGCTCAGCCTCGGCCGTTGTGTCTGTCTTGGAGCCAGCTGGCATTGGCTCTGTCGGACATGGGGAAAGCTTCTGGCAGCTTCTCAGTGAAGCCCCTTGTGCTGGTTTCAGCTGGGGT
>VZTI01001363.1:0-17936 GCA_013397865.1 Struthidea cinerea | reverse complement strand
TTTAGTTATTCTCAGTTATAAAATGAAAGCTAGGGAGATTTAATTGTGGTCTTAATACATGCAGAGAAGTGGGATTCTGAGCACATAGGCGAATCCTGGCTGGAAAAACTGCACTTCGTGAACCATAGTTCTGAACTTGGTCGTGAAAACGCTGAGGTAGGCATGGGAGTGGAATCATCTTAGAGTATTGAAACGTGTCCCTGGGACACGCAGGAAAAGCCATCCTCTCTGCTTTGTGACAGGTTTGTGGCGGGCTCTGTTTGGTGTATCCTGGTCCGGGATGAGAGGTGTTGGGAGTTGAATAGGAAGGGCAATAGCATCACCTCGTGGTTAGGCAGGAGATCATATCCCTTCACGTTTTTTTCCTTCGAATACTTGTGAGATTGTGTCGTTTACGCACGGTTTAAAAAAAAAAAAAGAAAAAAAAAAGAAGACTAGCCGTGTTTTTCATGAGCAAATATATGCAAGTGACTACTGGGATAATATTAAATAGTATTAAACCACTTCTGAAAAGTTCAGAAACTTCAAAATTCTGAAATCCTACAGCTCATGCTGACTTGTTTAATGAGCTTGATGTATTCGTTGACAATTTTAGTTTGCTAATGTTAATTACATTTCCAGTATAAAATGTTTTTAAGTCTCTATGTAGTATTTTACAGCAAACAATCTGTTACTCATTTCACATTTCCCAGTTCACTTTTGTTAGTATCTGGAAGATAAACCTGAAGAAATAAATATTTCTATATCTTTCCAGGTATATATTTCTGTAGAAATGGTTAATTTTGTTTTAATTTTTAAATTTATTTATTTATTTATTTATTTGCATTCTGAAGGGAAGAAACCTGTCTTGCTGTACATGCAAAGATAGAGNATTTATTTATTTATTTATTTATTTGCATTCTGAAGGGAAGAAACCTGTCTTGCTGTACATGCAAAGATAGAGGATTAGCTTAAATTTAGTCCAATTCCATATGGACTATGGGGATTTTGTAGCAGTGACTCCACAGAGCTGCAGAGTCCAGTAATGTTAGTAATTCTCCCAACAAATTTCTGTATGCTGAAATTGAAGTGGGGACCAGCTTAGCTATTTTATTCTACTGAGAACTTCATATTGCATAATTTTTTTAAGTAATTCTGTTTCTAGATAGAAGAAAATCCTTGTCAGAATAGCAGAAATTAAAATTTTTTAGTCTGTGGGAGTAACTGTTTCTGAAAACATCTGATTTGTGAATTTTAGCAATTAAAAATCAGAACAAAATAGAACTTTTGTCCCTGTGCATCATTTCACCAAATGCATCCTGTTTCTCTCATTGCCACTGAGCTGGGAGAGAGAAGAGATTGGGAGGGCTGTATTCTTTTAGGGAAAGATTTTCTGTTGAGATCTGGCCCTGATTTTAGTGTAACCACCGAAGGTCATGCTCACAGTGATTTTTGGGCCAACACAGCTTGCTTGGTGGTGAATGAAAAGCACGTTTGCTGTTGGGTAAACACTTCAGTTGACATGTGCTAATGGCATCTTAGATTTTAGGATTTTAACAACCTCTACTGATGCGGTCTCCACTCCTCTGTTGCACTATCTACTGCAATGCTTTGTCTTAGAAAAAGTACCTCTTGATGTATTTATTTATTAATTTACCTATTTATCTTTAGGAAATGAATGCTGCCCTGCAAAACATGCGCAGGATATTGAGAGATATGGAGACAGAGCACAACGGCTGCAGCGAGATGCTGAGGCTCCAGGCCAACCATCTGGATTTCCAAGCTAAACGGCAGGAGAGGCTCATGAGGGAACTGGAGGTAAAGCTTTCTGCCTGCTGCTGGGAGTCTCAGCAAGCACCGGCACCTTGAGCAGTTCCATTTTTGAGGGATGGAACCTCCGATTCCGGCTAGGAGTGCCTCGTGTTTGATTAACAAAACGTAGAGCGTCTGTTTCACAGGAAAGGTGGATTCATAGGTGAATGCTGTGAGCCCAACTTGAGACTGGTGTTTGAACAGCACATGGGAAAAGTTTTATGCCGCTGGGAAAATACTCTTAGCAGTATGGAGGTATAGGGGGAGGATTTGTGCAGGATTTGGATATATATTTTTTCTTAATTAACTATGTTAAGCAGATAAATCTTGTGGGAGGAGGCAAAGCTTAAGTCTTTTTGGCTGATGTTGTTGTGGAGTAGGTTTGGTAAGCTCTGTGCTGTTGCTGACTTTCTCTTTAATAGGCTTTCCATGGATCTCTGTTTCTCAATTCTTTTCTTTTGTGAATGTGTGAGATTATAGAGAGTTTGAATTTATTGCCAACGGCTTTTATATTAAAATTTTTGTTTATTTATGTATTTATTTTTCTGTTACTGTTACCCTCACTGAAGTGCTTAGAGTCAAGATTCAGTCTCACATACTTGCCACTTTGCTTTACTTGTTCAAAATCAATGCTTTCACTTGTATCTATTTAACCTTAAGTGTATCTGTCTTAAATGACTTTTAATATTAACATATTTTTCTTGATCTTTGCTGCATTGCTTGAAGGCAGGAGTCATTTTGGGGTGTATTGTTCTTTTCAATTCAGTCATCCGTCAAAGTTCAAGATTCTTTTGATAGTAAACAGTGGAGTTAAAATTGCGTGTGATTTTCTACTATAGCAGTTCTGTAGTTGCTGCTTTTGCTAAAAGCTTTTTTCCAGTTAAAATTCCGTGTCCAGGCCTTTATCTGGAGATAGGTACCTGTGATAATAAAAAATGCAGCAAGAAGATAATCCTGCATCAATTTCTTCAACTAAACAGAGAATGCTATTTTAGTATTCTGGATATGTAATTTTTTTTCATTTATTTATTAATATTATTTATTTTTATTTATTTATTGGTATGAGTTTTTGCAGTTCCAAAGTGCAAGTAGTTCACATACCACAGGCTGGTTTATGGAGCCCTAATAAACTGAACAAATAAAGTTGCCTTGTGTGGTGTTATCATCTTTCTGAACTTAAGTATTTTTCAAAATGTACTTTTAGGCGGCTACAGTGAAAACAAAAAGACTGGAGGAAAACACTGAAGCCGCAAGAGCAGCACATTTGCAATGTAAATACACTACAGAAATCATGCAGGTAAACTTTTTATTAAATATTTGGTAGAAGTTTACAGTAAAACAGAAGATGAACCTGTAAAGGTGCAATCTTTCAAAATGCTGAGACTTCCTTGCTTCAGTGAAAACACTGAGCAGACTTTTTGCAGTCAGTGTCAAAATGGTAAAAGGTAATAGAAAAGTATCTTCTTTTTTTCAGATAACTTTCAAGTTATTAGAATAAATATTAAAATAAAATGTCACATTCTTATGCTTGAGAATTCAAAGTACCATTGAAACAGTGAGGGGAAAGGAAATGTTTCGCAATAGTTAGATTGTTAAAATGTCCTGTGCTATATCTTTGGAATGGGCGCTTAGAAAATTTTGGAGATACAGTGCCTACATCCAACTTGTCTAGGTGTGAGAGATTAATGCATCCTGAGACTGCAGTTTCCAATGTAATTATTCAGAGTACATTTCAGCTTCAAAGTTATGATAACTGCAGTTACCAGTGAAGTTTGAATATATGAAAAAACGTAATATGTATACTCGAATATTAAATTCTTGTATTATTAAACTGTATCACACAGGGTTTGATCCCATAAAGCAATTGGGGTTTCTTTTGAAAAACAAGTGTGAAAAACCTGTATGATGATTGCTGAGTGATCTCGCGCTGACTAACAAACCCCTCACACCGGATTTTTGAAAAACTAAGTGAGAAAACAAAAAGGAATTTCATCTTTTTTTCATGTTTTCTGAGGAACATAAATAAGCATTGCCACTTCTTCAGTCAGTTATTTTCTTATGACCTTCTCTGAATATAGGCACTCAGATTTCTGAAGTGATGATTAAATAAGCAGTGATGATTTAGTTTTCTTGATTCCCTCTCTACTTCTACAACATACAAAGGAACTGGGAGGGTAATATTCCTTGAAGTTAGAGATTTCTCCTTTATGAGTGAAGAACTGGTAAGGTTTTCTTCCATGTTTATGTACGTGAACAAGCTCCACATGAGCTTTGTTCTGAGTGCAAGTGTAGCTTTTACTGTTAATCTCACGCTTTCACAAGGATTCCCCTGGAATTCTTGTGAAAAAATAGAATTCCCCTGGAAAACTTCAGTAATATAAATAATTGAAAACAGGAAAATCCAAACACCATGAAAGGACAACAAAATGTGCTTTTGGTCAGCATATCTATTTCTCTCTGTTTTGAACTCTACGTATTACTACATTTTTACATGTGTTCAATGCTTTCTGATTCTATATGGAATTCATAGAAAATATTCACCTGTAAAAAGCAGAACAGAACAATGTCTGCATTAAAGACCTTGAGAGTCTTTCCTAACTTCCTTTAACTGCTTTCTTATCACCTGATAGTTAAGAATTCAAGAACTTGAAGATGCTTTGAAGGCAGAGAAAGGCGGCAGGACAGAAGCTCTTTCAGTGGTAGCAAATACCAAGAAAGATTTCAGAGAGTCAGAAAATGCACATGGGAGAGAAAAAAATGCGTAAGTTTCCTCTAAAAGCCATTGTAAAATGGCAGTAGGCAGCTTGAGCACAGCTCATAGTTTACATTCCCTACAATTTTCAGTCAGCAGAAAATCTAGTGCAACGTGCCAAACCAAACCAAAGGTTCAGAACCTGGCAGTGCATTAATAACAGGCCCGTATCAGTAACCACAGGTATTGTGAATAGGTACAGATAATAACTGACCTGTTACAGATTATTTATCGAAGCAAAAATTTTGAAAATCATAGTTTTGGTAGGATCCAGCCTCCAGTAGTGTTTGGGGTGAGTATGGGAAAACATATCTGGCAGGTCTAGAAAAGATGGCTTTTCTATGAAAACACTGTTTTCCACTTCAGTGAGCCAGATGAATCTCTAAGACTCCTGTCAAGAAGTTTTGTACCATTTATAGTGGGTAATCTTTGTTTTCAACTTTTGAATGGTTGTAGAAAGCTTTAATTGATAAAAAAATATTGAAATGTGTGAGAGCAGATGAAATTACCTGGGATGCATTTCCTGCTGTGTCTGTGGTAACAGAACTTGGGTGACCTCTCATTCAGTCTCGGACTGCATGGGTCTGTATACACAGCTATTTATGTTGACTTACACAAGGAGTAGTGGAGAACAAAAGAAACTGGTTTTCCTCCAAGGAAGGAAGTTTGTGGCCTGAGCGACCTGTTGAATATCCATGGTTGTGGTGATGTTTACAGTAAGATACCCAAAACCTGAGCTGTGTTGTAAAAACCTTTGTCATCCTTTGCAAACATCAATTTTAAGTAAGCTTTTGGCTTTCCTGATACCATGCCTAAATACTCAGGCAATCTTTTAAAATTCTTCCTTGGATTCTTCTGTCTCCTTTACGCTGTTGTTTGGCCTCGTAGTTTTCTCATCAGCTGCCTGTTAGTCATGCCAGGCTTTTGATATACCTGTTTTCCTAACTGATACAGTACAAGAACTGGTTATAACTCTGGGTAGTCTGCTTTAAAAATCATGCCAGGATAGAGTCAGGCATGTGGAAACCTTAGGAGCAAGAACTGTACTTGAAATCAGGGTTGAGGGTCTCTCTGAAGAGATTTATTATGTTAATTTCAATATGATTAATTCTGGTTTTTATATGTAGTTTTGAGGCCATACCCAAATAACCAATTGGATTTCATGACATGAGGCTTGGTAACAGAACATAAGCACTTGAAACATCTTTCTTAGAAGGAATATACATTTCTTCATTTAACAAAAAAAGGCAAGCAACCTCAGAAGCCACATGATGTGCTAACGTGGTATCTGCCGTATTCATTGATTATCCCTTAAAAGAACATAGTGCATTTGACAATAGTAATTTTGTTTAAAATGTCTTGTTGCGGAAACTTTCCAGTTTACAAAGACAGCATATGCAAGGGAGAGAGGGGACAGGGGAAAAGAAGGATATTGGAGATGCATCGGGAAGATTAGTGGATGCCGGAACCAGCTTCAGCCTGCAGGAAGGCCCAGTGGTAAGGAAAAAAGCCTGTGCCATGCATTCTTTCGTTTTTTTTAAACATGTTGTCAAAATATTTGATGTGCTGAGGATTTGAAGTGCTGCGCTGTGGAAGAACTCTGCCATTCTCTTACCCTGTTTGTTATTACATTTTTTTTTTTAATTTAAAACCTGAATACGTGTAACCAACACCTTGGAGAAGCTAATTTGAAAATGTTTTTAAGTGATACCTGTCTATTTAACTGAAGGGTTGTTTGCAGAAAACAGTTATTTTAAAAGTACGGGTAAGTTGTACTTGCATTCCTAATCAAAAAGGCATTTTGTAAATATGGAATATGACTTCTTGTGCAGAATGTTCTGTCTTTCTACCCAAAGTTTTGTCGAGTTTTATTAGCTACCATTGTAGAAATATTTATTTCTATTTCATACAATCTTTTGGCTTTTGTGCAAATGTTTGACTGTAAAAATTTCTTGATATTTGCTTGTTTGAAGGTGGCAAAGCAGAGGGAATTTTTTTTGTTGTTGTTTCATTTGTTTGTTTGCTTGTTTTGCTGTGGATTTGGCACATTAGATGTATTTCACTGGATTATTTTTTTAAGTCTTTCTCCTCTTATATGATCACCTTGGACCTTTCTACTGTCTTTACCCAACTACACCCTGAGCAATAACTTTGCCATCTTTTTGCATAGCAGCGGGGACAAAGGAAAGATCTTAGCATACCTAGAAAATCTCTCCCTTCATTGTGTGGTAACATTTGCTCTACTTCTACTCTTAGCAATATAAATTGTTTTTTGGTGCCGGCTTGGAAATTTCTTCTCTTTCTCTCTCAGAGCTCTGAATATGGGAGGTAAATATGGTCTGTTCCCTGCTGACAGGAGCAGAGACCTGCATCAGAGGGTCATCAGATTTGTGGGTGTCTTTTGTTCAGTTGATGGAGTTATTCCACACTTTGTCTTAGTGTTATCCACTGCCCAGACAGATCTGTAGTTAATAAAATGAAGAAAAATAAAATCATAATCTTGTTTTTCCTTTCTGGGAGAATAACAGCTTCTTCCATGCAAGCATTAATGTATTAAAAGACATTTGCTGGCCTAGTTACCCTGAAAAAGTAATTTCATCAGGCACAAAAGGAATACAAAGAGATAAAAGCAACTGTCTGCCCTAACTACAGACAGTAATGATTGCTATTTATAACTACGAAACACAATTACAAGCTGAAAATGTTCTGCTAGAAACCTTAAGCGCTTGCTAGCTGTTGCCGTGGTAAGAGTTTTCCCTTTTGATTTGTATTCCTTAGTAAAATATATGTTATACATGACAAGAATTCAGGACAAAATCCCATTCATGATCAAGATCTGTTCTGGTAATGGAAACAGTATTTCATGGTGTAGTCAAAATTACTGTTACTGAAAAGTAAAAAAAAATATATATATATATATAATCCATGAAGAATTTCGAGTGTGTTGTGCTGCCAAGCCAACTGGACAGTTTTCTGTGCGCTGTGCAGGTGTTGGAAGTGGGCACAGTTTGAATGCACCTGAAAGTATTCACATGGGTGAATGAATTGCATCCACTGAGAGCACGGAAATCTTTATCTGCGTCAGGTCATGGTTGTGGCCCCTGCAGGACTGGGATTTATTTCCATACTTTATTTACATACTGCGTCTAATGAGATACATTTTGTGAAATCTGTTTTCTTACTCTGCTGTAATATTATGCAATATTATGACTGATATTATTAGAAATGAATTGAGGAAGTTTGTAAAGCTCTGAGAATGATCTTTGAGGGTTTGTTTTCTGCTGCCCGCGGCACCTACTACTATACGTATGATGCATCCCTTTTGATGTTAACGTTGCCCAGATACAACAATTAATTTTTCTTTGTGTTCCAGGAGCAGCTATCCATCCTCCTTGACTTATACCAGAATATGGCACACAGCCGTGTGCTGGCCAAACAGCCAGACGTTCCCCTGGATGCGTTATCTGTGACAGAGTTTTGCACACTTCTGTGTGAGAATATTGAAGCCCTGATCGTGAACTTCCAGAAGGCTAACGAGAGGGTAATGTCCCCAGGCACCAGTGGCCTCTGTTGAACTCAGAGATGTTTGTTCGTGTTGCAGTCTTCTTAAGAAGGGCCGATGTTCATCCCTCCAAAAGGATTTGGACGTTAACAAATGAATACCATTAATTGTGGCTTGTCCACTGCTCAGCTTGATGCCGTTGCTGTGGGCATTTAGATGTGACTGGAGTGCGTATCAAGTCTCTCAGCGCCCCTTTCTGTGCAGGACATTTGGATAGGACTATCCGATATTAGCCACAGGGACCTAATTAAAAGAAAATAAATTCATCGTACTGATGAGGAAATTCACAGAACGTAGTCATTTGCAGTCATAAAGCAAGTCTTTATTCTACCATATTTTACCATAATCCGGAGGCAAAATACACTTGCTCCAGGAATACCATCTTTAAATTCTGAGTTTATGATTCAGATGTATTATTTGAAAGAATGTCAGTTTTGGATTATGACTTTTGTATAGGAAATACCTATCATAAAACATGTCAATATTTGTGTGAAGGAGGAGCTGTACTTTTCTGAGTGATTTTAATGCAAGTGAGCTTACGTGGCCTTTCTCCCCAGAAATCCTTCTGGTTTTAGGAAGGAAAAACCTCTTTTTAAATAAGTTAACTGGCTCCAGAGACTAAGCTATGCCACTCTTTTGGGTTTCCGTTTTGGTTTATTTCTCTTTTGAAGTAGAGGAGGAAAGGGAATGAAAGGGAAGGGGGTAAATATTGTTGGCAGTGTTTGTGGGGCTTGTGTCTTACTGTTGCTCGCTTTTTAGTTAAGTATTGTTATTGAGAGGGACTGTGAGGTCTCTAGGGCTCTTCTCATGTCCTTAGCAGCTTTTCTGGCATTTTAGACTGTGTTGTGCAAAATTTTTTCCTACAGTTCTGTGTGATCTATCTGGAAGTATCTTGCAGATATTTTCTAGTAACAAAGTGTAGGTGTGTGCCTTTGGAGATGATTGTTGGCTTGATTCAGTCCTCCATCTAGTTTTCATGGGAGGTGCAGTGTTAAACCACAAGAGTGAATCCCTTCAGGCTTGTTGAAAACACATCGTAAACTTATGAGCTACTTGTAAGGAAAAGATTCTCTATGCTAACATTCCCTGAAATTGTTTTAAAACTTAATAATAATCTGGAATGTCTTGGCTTTTCAACAACCAAAAAACCCCACAAACAAATAAACAAAAGAATTAAAGGCTGTTTGTAAATTCTTGTTTGCAATCATTACAAACTTAAAAAAGACTGGTATACTTGGATTACTAATTTACCAAAATTTAATACAATTGTTTAAAAAAAACGTATGAAGTGTCTGGTTCAAGTTTCCTACAAAGAAGGTGACAAACAACTGCAAGGAGGTATAAGGATGGCCTTACATCGAAACCAAATAAAATACTTTATTTCAAAATATATTTCAGGGGTTTTTTTGAGATACAAGCAATCAATCTGTGATGAAAGGGTTTTACTTAGTTTTAGTAAACATATTGAAGAAATGACAATGTAGATTTTATGCTGGAATAGTCTGTGCTTAACTTAAAGTGAAAAGTTAAATAATAATTCCTTCTCAAATTCTTGTCACACAGATATCTCACCTAGAATATATCTGTAAGCACAAGATTGACACTATGAACAATCTTCAGCAGAATCAGGAGGATACTTTTGAGAAAATGTCTGAACAGTTGAAAGCACAGGAGCACTGCTGGCAGAAAGAAAAGCGGTATCTTGAACAGCAGTACTCAAATCTGCTTGCAGAAGCTCATGCAAGAGCACAGGTATGGTGCTGTGAACCTGTAATTCTTTCTTTTCTTGTAAACATGTAATGGATTATTTCAGTAGTTTAAGCCCCTGAGCAGTTGAAGGTCTTTTGGGAATTTTAATATCTTTTTAAAGTAAAGAAAAAAATAGAACAAACCAACCCAGCACTGTCCTAATGTTAACATCACTTAAAATAAGAAATAAATTACTGTTTTAAAGACTTCTGAAGAGAATTTGGTCTACAGCCCAAATTCAGAAGCCTGCTTCCGTCTACAGTTTGGTAGTATTGTTTTTTTCCTGAGAATGTTAAAGCTGTAAGATCAACTTTGGTTGTTTTAAGAATTACTGGGGGCAGCAGGTACTTTTTGAGCATCACGATTTGCAGACATTGTATAGATTAACAATAATGTGGTGACACCTGGGGATAAATTTAGTTACTATTAATGTATGCACCGACCCTAAGAACAGCGGTAGATTTCAACACTGTTAAGTGACTCTGTTTTACTGACACTACAGTGAAAAGTGGTTTAAAAGTGTACAGGTGTCACTGCTTGTCAGATGAGTTATTTGCAATCCAAAATGTTCCCTGTTGTTCCACAATCACCATTCACTGTCTTCAGCATCACATGCCTTCACACCTGTTTCAATTAAAAGCGTTGCGAATAAAGGAAATAGATGGGCCTTCTTATTTGTGACTTAGTGCAACTTACTTCATCAGAATAATGCAGTTGTATTTGATGCAGATTTCAGGACTGGAAGTCTTTGCACACTGAAAAATGTATTTATTCTGTCTAGTTTCGTGTTTCAGCCTTCCTTCCTTTTTTTCCTCTCGCTTACAATGACTTTCTGCTTGGTAGAGCAATTTTCTTTCGGAAATTGGAGGATGTAATTACTATTGTTAAGTCAACTCATAAAACTGTATTGTGGGCAGACAGGTGGTGTTGGACCTTCTGTGAGCTATCACCATATTGGTGGATTGTTGTCAGAAATCAGAAGTCCATTTGAAGTTGACGATCATGCAAATTTTCCTCATCCTATCGACTTGGTTTCATACATCTGATTCTGTAACTGTTCACTAGAAGAGATGCTTTCATCACCATCATTACTAACAATTTTTGCTCCTTTAATGCATCATTTGAATGGGAAAACTGACCATTTTCTTCTAGCTTTTGTCCAGGTAAAAACCATCTAGTTAATATTTCTTCCATTTTTGTTTGGTTTTTTTCTCTTTCTGTCACAGGAATGTGAACAAACAGCACAGAAAAACAGGCAAAAACTCTATGGCCTTGATCAAATCTGTGGGAAACTGGTCCATGAGAACGCTTCTGTGAGAAATACATTAGCAAATGCTCAGAAGGAGCGTTCGTCTCTGCTGGCAGCCTGTGCACTGCTGTCAGGGGCCCTGTGTCCTCTCTATAGGCAACTGTGTGTGATGTCTTCCCAAAGGGACCTTCTCCGGGACCAGGTGAACCTGCACGGCTTAGTGAACCAGAAGATCGGGAGCCTTCTTTGTGCTTTCCCAGCCAACATGGAGAGCCATCAAGATGAAGCAAGGCTGAGGCAGAGAAGAGCCAAAGACCTCGTTTATGTGTTCCGAAGAGCCGTGATTGCAGTTCTGGCCTCTAACAGGCTTAGACTTCTAGCCCAGCATTCTTCTTCCCTTTTCATCTGGACAGACAGCTCAAGAGGAAGCATTGGAATTCGAGTTTGTGTAGGAGAATCCAGAGGCAGGTGTAATGTGTCACGTAAGTGAGTTGTTCTTAAAGTGTTATGTCAAATTACATGGTCAGTGAATAACAAACAGCAATATTATTATTATTATTGTTGTTGTTGTTGTTGTTATTTATTATTATTATTATTATTATTATTATTATTATTATTATTATTATTATTATCATTATTATTATTATTACTCGGGAATAAAGATATATTTAGTGACATTTTGACAAATAGAATTTATGGATTTATGTTTTTATGTTTCTTGACAAATGTATTTCACTCTAAGAGGAAATGCCTAGTCTGTTAAGCATTGCAAGTAAAATTGCAATTACACACCTGACCTCAACACTACCTGATAGCCTTGAGGTTTGTGTTATGGATTTCAGAACTAGGTGCTACTGCATCTTCTCTGTGGTAAATATCTTGCAATGTTCCCAAACGATTAACCATCAACATTTTTTTTTTAAAGGTATTTCCTCTTATTAATAATTTTTAATATTTATTTCCTACTAAAAGCCACAAAAATTTGTTTTCTGATTCAGGTAAAATATTAGCACATATATTATTCTAAATTTACTTTAGAGATTATGTCTACTTGTCCCTTTCTGCTGCCAGATCAGTTTATGCTTCCTCCTACAAGGATAAATGGTATCAAAAATGTTTTGCAAATTAGAAGATTCATCTGGTTTTTTTTTTTCAGTAGTTCTGGAAGCATGTTTAATACAGTCTAAACTGTCCTGATTCATTTGTGGCTTCTATGCTTATTTTTGGTGAATTTCTGAAAGGGCTGGAGATAGCTGTGTGCCATATCTTAGTGGTTCAGTTATCCTGCTAGCTGCAATTGTGTTCCACAGGTTTTGAAGAGGAAGGAGCTGACTGTATTGAAGCACTTGACTGGTTGACTAGCTCCAACCTCCATACTGCAATAATCAGCTCTGTCTCTGAACTGCAGGATGTTCTCAACAAACCAGGTAATTTTAACAATATATTGTTGTAGCAGAAATAGATTAAAAATAAATCAGTCGATCAGGCTGGTCACATCATTTCCATTTTTACGATTTTATCTAAACTATTCTCGATCACATCTCTGAGGAGATATTTCTGAATATTACGATAGACATCTTTGACTAGAGATGGTATCCTGAGCTAGTCAATACAAATTTTAGTGTGGCTGTTTCCCTGAAGGAGTAACTTTATGGCAGGGGAAAATAATAACCCTCTTCTACAGTCTCTGAACAATCATATCTCTTCTGTTGGAACAGATTAATTTTCTTTAATGGCTGATATCCTTTCGGTATATGGAGCCATGGAAGCAGAAGGCTGGAGAGTGTTTCTGGAGTTTATTTGCAGTGAGAACTGATATAGGTTCCCTTGGTTCTTCTGCATTGCTGCCATCCTTGGTTCTTTATTAACGTGTAGTTTTAGTGTCCCAACTTTTCCGTCACAGAAGAAAGGATATTAGAGGAGGGATAATTTATGTGAATAAAGGGAAATAGCAGGACAGAGACAAGGTGATGCATTTTCCATAAGGCTAAACACAAAATCGGTATAAAAGTTGCCAATGAATCGAATGTGTTTAGGTTCAATTTCAGGCACTTTCTTTTTTGATCATGCTCTTTCCAATAACTTGAATTCATATCCTTACAAAGCAAAGTTTGAACTGTGTTTCAGATTTGGTATTCTGTGCTTCAGAATGTTGACAGGTTCCGTCCTGTATAACTGAAAAAGAATCGCACGTTACAAGAAACCGGAACTAATGACCTGCTTGATGTTTCCTTTTTGTTGTTGTCTCTTAAAGATCCAAAGTCCTGGCTTTCTGGGCACTCACTTATCAGTGCAGCCAGGAACTCCTTTGCAAGTCTGATGGACAATCTGAGCGTATTGATGGAGGCTGTTGAAGAGAACCCTTGCAGGTGCACCGCTTACCTGGAGAGGGACTCCCTGATACAGAGGCTGGCTTGTGGACTCAACAGAGTAAATGCCCAGGCTCTGGAAGTTGGATTGTATGACAGACTGCCCACGACAGTAAGCAGATTTACAGGTCTCCTTCATGGAAAGAGAAGGCTCATAGTAACAGTGAAGCTGTCCTGATAGCACTATTTATTTAGTTTCAGGCTGGTTATGAGTCCTCGACAATGAAGTACCACTATGTGGACACTCAGAAGTTGATTTGTCACACATTAGGGTGTGAAGAGGTCTCTTATTGGCAAAGAATTTTTGGAAGAGGTTTAGCATATCCAAGTAAAAGATTTTTTTCAAGTTCTGTCAGAACTGTATTAGGTTATAAGGACAAATTTGCTTTTGACTTGATGTAAATGTTAAGGTTGTTTGTTATTATTGTTTTCTATATTCTTGTGTTTACCATCTTTTCTTTCAGTAAAGATAACCTTCTTGCCTTTAACCAAAATGAAAGGGTAAACTCTTTCTCTCATAACCTGTCTTTTACACTAGACTTTAGGTGAAAATAGTACTTCCTTGCAAACAGAATTTGCAGTAACCATTGGTAGGTTCAAACTTTTGCCCTTGTGTATGTCTTTTAGAGATGGAGGAAAAATGATAGTTTTGTCTCAATTTTCTTGGGTCTTAAATATGATTTATTTTATAGTTAAAATAGCAGATTTTATAGCACATGAATTTGTTTCTGTTTGCTGACAGAGAAACATAGCAATCTTGCAGAAAGAAGTATTTGAGTTTTCACGAAGGCTTCATACAGCAGAGGTGGAGTGCCGCTCACTGCACCTGCAACTTGCAGAATTCAAATGGGCTTTTGATGAGATGCAAAAACATGCTGACAAAGCCCACAGACTGCAGGAGCAATTAAATGCACTTCAGCATGTAAGTATATTTGATTTGGAGACCCTCTTGCTTAAAAGAGATTCTGCTTTTGACGCAATTTTTGATTTCTGTTCTTTTGAAAAACAAGGATAAAATTATTAACAGAATATTCCAGAAAACTTGCCTTGTAAATGTTACTAAACTAGAAGTCAGTTGTATTTAGAAATATCCCTTTTTCACAGGAGTTTCCTTTTGATTTGTGGAAGGAGGCATTGTGTATAAATTACATTTTGGTCTTCAGCAATGCAGGTTCTCCCATTTGTTGGAAATGTTGATGTGATTTATGTATCCAAAAAGAAGATTTCACTTCAACAGAGTAAAGTCAGCTGGAGTGAGGGTATTCAATAAGAATGTTCATGAGAAGTTCATGAAATCTAAACACAGCAGTTTGAACTCTGCATGGATATTGATGAATGTTTTAATAAATAAAACACAAATTTTTGTGGGTCTGTTTCCCTGAAGAAGTAATTTTATGGCAGGGAAAAAAAGCCTTTTCCTACATTCTCGTTTGCACAAATGCACCAAATTGCCCTGAGTCTTTTGCTGTTGCTGATCGATTTACCGAAACACTGTGGGTTCCCTAACCTGAAGCCTAGTTGTCAGAACCTGCCAATGTGTCCCAATTCAAACACTTCCAAGCAGAGAATATCTGCTAGATGATGTCCCACCCATCGTCCTCCCTGTTCCTAGCTGGTAAAATGGATTTTTTTTTAAACTCAAAAACATCTAATAATTTTCAGTTTTGTTCTTAACAGGTTTTATTCCCTTAGAGTTCTGGGACAGTTAGATGAAAATTGTCACAATTTAGATTACAGTTCAAATGCAGATGATGACTTTTCTCGAAGAATTATTTCTTCTTTCTGGAGCAGTTTTTGGAGGAGAAAAAGAGTCCACAAAGGTGTTTACAAGGGATAATAAGCTATCCACTAAAATTTTGAACATTGATCTGCATATTTTTCCTTCTAAATACTGAAGTTTTGCATCCTAGGTTGCTAATTTGAATAGAATAATGGCAAGACTTTACATGAATGTTCTTTATAAATAATACAGTAATTAACAGGTCTGCCATTCTGTTGTTCAGTGATCTCTCTTCATGTTAAAAAACCCTCGATATTAATCTGGAGCATGCTTTTGTTTTAGAATTTGGTATGTTTGTGAGTGGAACCCAGAAAGTCACGTAGGGAAGTCAGTGGATATAGTTACAGAATCAGACACAACTTATTTCTCTTTCCAGAGAATAATCATCCAAGACAATATACATGAGGAATTAAATAATGCTTTGCAGCGTGAGCATGAGGCAAGACTGCTTTTACAAGAACACGAGCGACGGCTTCAGGAGTTAAGTAATAGACTAGAAGTGCACACCAGTGCAGACACAGATAGCAGCCAAGACTTAAACGTAGCTCCGAAGGTAAGGTTATTCTTCTGAAATAGTCACCAGAATTTTCCTTTTGTTAAAGAGGCCAAAGAGTGCAGTCCTTGTGTAAATAAAATAACAGGAGTAAATACACACGTGCTACTCAGTCTGCTGGAATTTTAGGCTGCTCAGAAAACACTTCAAAGATTTTTTTTTTAGGTATAGATGTTTTTGTTTTAAAAATTTAAGAAAAAGCCTTCAGTGAGGTTGTTGTTGGGTTTTTTTTTGCCTACAATCATTTTGTTTTCTAAAACACCGTTGTACATAGGAAACATAATAAAAACTGGGGGGGTTCTGAGTCAGTAATGCTTTTTCTAGAAAATTCATAAAACCTTAGTATGCAGTAGTCCAAATCTACTTCACAGTCAATTTATCTTCCATGTTGGTCAGTAGCCAGTGGCATAAAGTGAAGTTTATTTGGCTAATGAGTATCTCTGCTCTCTGTCTGTTGGCAGAGCCTCTCTGAGGCATCAGAGGAGCTGAGGAGAAGAGACAGAGTTCTGAATCACCAGGAGAAACTCCTTCAAGACAAGGAGCAGGACCGGCAGCGGCTGCTGGAGTCTCTCCAGGAGGCAGAACGTGACCTCCACAAGGCAGCAAAGTGAGCACTGGGGCCTGGGGGACATCACTTAAAATGGGCAAAAATTCCAATGCCTACTTCCATGGGCAGGGTTTTAGATCTGGCCAGTGTAAGGCTAGAAGAGAAAAGTACATCCGTCTCTTTTTTTGAAATTCAGGGATAGTCTTCTAAAGAGAAAAGTTAGTTAGTTCAAAATACTAGGTGATGAATTTTCTGCAGTTATCCCATAATAGTGCTCCAAATTCTGGGTTCTGAAATAATGGGCAAACAAAATGCCCATGCTATCTTACTGCTCTGACAACATCTCTTTGGCAGATCCTTAAAGTTCTGTTTATTTAAGAAATGATTGTTCTCTCCACACCATCTTTTTATAGACAGATATAATTTATTTATAGTAAATACAGGAGCATCCGCTAAGTGACAGGTCTTAGCTGCCAAAGGGACTGAAACCCATTTTGGACCTAGCCTTTCTGTGGGACAGGATAGATCTTCCAGCTGATCTCAGGGAGTTTTGAATTTAGACATAAACCCCACGCCATTTACACAATAACCTGGAGTGGAAGGAAAGACTCAGGCACCAGTCCTGAAAAGATTGGTAGTCAAAAGGAGCCCCCTTGACTTGAAGGAGCTTATTACTAACCTATTCTTACAGTCATATGGTCAGATAAAAAGATAAATCCTTGCAGGCTTTGTTTTCTAATACTTATCATACTGTGAAGTATGTGTTATGAATATTGTTGGTCCATGGCTAGGATCTAAAAAAATTTTATTTAATTAAAATTTCTTATTATGCCTGGAATCATTCAACCTCTGAAGAACAACGTCGGAGAAGCTTTAAGGGTTTTATGCACGAGGGAAATGATGCAATCGGTATAGTCCTCAACGAAAGGTTTAACAATCTAATTAAAACGACAAATGTTATTTAGTATTATTGGATCAGAGCAGGTGTGACCTACAGAAGGATTTGTTCTAGAAAGCTTGCCCTTTTCACTCTGCCCCAATCTATTTTGGACATTTAGTAAAGATCATTCCTTGTGGCTGTACATATATCCAGAAAAGGTTATTTTAATGTGAAGTGGCTTTAATTTGGCATTTTCTTCCTGTATATAGCAGTTGAACATTAACAAAGAAATCTCCCGCTCCCTTCCTTGTTCTAGCAACTCTTCACAACAAATGGGGTTTTTTTCTTGCCTTGGGAACATATAAGCAAAGTAGGTGAAATAAACAGAATCTGTCAGTGTTTTCCAACACAAGACTATAATACCATCCTGCTAGAGTCTTTTTATGCCCTCTATCTCCAAGCCATGATAGTTGTTCATTGATAGGCCTATAGTTACATCTATTTTAATTGCTTTTCCTCAACAGAAGCATCTTTCATATGAAAATGCACCAAATAGTGGTACGTTAACTATTTTTAGGGATTGCATTGGAGATCTGAAAAAGAGAGAGAAAATCCTAGCAGTTTGAGTTATCAACAGTTATTTTCTAAGACATGACAGTCATAAAGTAGCAGAAGAATAATTTCTACTGATGCCTTAGGTTTTA
>VZTI01001344.1:0-20542 GCA_013397865.1 Struthidea cinerea | reverse complement strand
CATAGAACCAGACCTTCTCTACCAGTAACCCAAAATCCACTCAGCATAAAATATTGAAGTTCATGAAAGAAGAGATAATGTCAAAGCCACAGACATCTCTAAAAATAGTTGCACCAATATTATTCTGAAATTTCCTTTTAGTTAGAAATTATTCTGATGAAAATTTTTCACTAATTTTTATGATCTGTTGAGAAGGCATATGATTAGTAGTTGAGAATTCATTTTTAATTGGGTAGAACTGTCAGTTTGATTGTATAAAGAAAAATTACTTCTAAGCATAAGCCAAGATTTTTCATTTTAAAATCAATAGGAGAGTGATGCATAATTAACCTTTATATCTCCATAGAGTCTGTCAGGCCACAAGGACTCTCCAAAATTACTGGTGATGGCTCCCTTTTTCCTTTTATCTAGGGGAAAAGGAGACATCCTGACACATGAACAACCCCTATTCATGTTTTGGAACTCTGTAGCAAACAAATGTATTTCCATTTCGGGCATTGTTTTGGGTTTTTTGTTGTTGTAGATGTTTTGTTTTTGTTGTGGGGTTTTTGTTTGTCTGTTTCATTGGTTTTTGTTGTTATTTTGGTTTGGTTTTAGTTTTGGATTGTTGGTGGGTTTTTTGTAACCTGTCAAAAATCCCTGTGAAAAAGAAAAACCAGGGAACAGAAAGACTTTTGGTGACCTTTTTTGACCATGACACTACAAACTCTGAGTATTTCACTAAATGTTATTTGCCAATTTTAGCACTGCATATTTAAACTGTACTTAGAAGTTCATTGCTAAGTTCAGTCCACCTGAAGCACATTTACATTATCTGTAGTGTGGTGATGACAGGTCCTTCTAGTCCAGTATCCAGCTAAGAGGACCAACAATTTCTATGACCTGTTTATGCCTTCTTAAATGGAAATTTATTTCTACAGCTTTGCAGCTAACAGCACTCAAGGAATTAACAGGCCTCATGTTATGTGTTGAGAAGAACTGAGAATACAAAACATGTTTATGGTAAACGTGAACATCTCCACATATGACCTGAGCATTTTAATAATGCATTTTCTCAGCACTCTGAATCCTAAGATACCTTGACTTCACAAGGAAGTCAGAGTTGAAGCACAAAGTTTTTTGCCAGTTCTGAAAGTTTCAGATTTTATAATTCTGTGCAACCAAATGTCAAAATCCCATTGCAAAGGTACGTGATTCTAACATAGCACAGGCATACAACAATGAGCAGAAGGAAGTGGAAGTATCGAAAGAGAAGTTTCTAGATTAGTTTTTGGGTGGATAAGATTCTGAACAGGAGAAATTGAAGGTTTACGACTGTGTTGAATACATAATCTCAAGTACTAGCTCAACTCCAAACACAACATTTGACATGCCCTGTTTGTTGAAGTCCCTTGGATGTTCTTTGAAGATGTGTCCACTGCATACTACCACTCTAGCAAATCTCTCCACTAAATTCCTGCTGCTGCTGAATTGAAAATGAACATGCTGTGGGATTAAGTGACCCAGCATACTCCCCAGAAACAGATCTAAGGTCAGCAGAAAAGACTGAAAGAGTTTCAGGTTCTCAGCAGGAGTTTTTTGAAAGGCAAGTAGTGTTTGTGGTAATGAGGAGGACACCTAGAGACTTAGTTCTCTCTAATTATCTTAAGATGTCCTCAGCCTTAATTGGAATGCTGCTGCCAGAAACATTCTAAACCACACACCTGGGAAAATGGCATTAAGGACATGATATTCAAAGTGGAATGGGAAACAATAGCTACAGAGAAATCAGACAGATTAAGGGAATGACCCTATCTCAGAGACTGATGCAGTGCAATGACCTGGAAGGCTCAAGTTGATGTGCTGACTACCACATGCTTCACAAGGGCTGTGCTTCAGCACATTCTCCCCACTGCCCAGAAGTCTTTGTCTTAAAGAATAGCAGCAGATTGCAACCAGGTGTCCAGGAACAGACTTGACTAACAGACTTTTCAGTCAGCTGCGTGAATTTTAAATTTTAATCCCAAATTGCCTTCGGTAAAAGAAGTACACAGCAAATTTGGGCCAGCGTTTTCTTTAATATCTCTGGACAGGTCTCCTGGTTAAAGCTGAGAAAGGTCAGGTTCAGCATGTACCATCTAGAATGGCTGTCCTGAGGTGAATCTTGTACAAAGATTCCTAAACCCTTCAGAGGATATGCTGCATTGGCCCACAGAGCAGAAACCTGATTGTTTAGAAAACTACTATAGATATCCTCCATCTCTTCTGATGTACTCAAAAAAAAAAAATCCAACATTAGCTTTTTTGAGGGTTTCCCTAGAGTTCTGAACATAAGATTTAAAAGCATTGTCACAAAATCAGAATTGGATCACTTGTCCCTTATTCATAGCTGTGTTTTTGTAATGGTTGCTTCCATAGGATAAGAATAACATGCTTTTTATGCAAAAATATAACAGTCTCAGCTTTTGATATTTTGGTATTTGAGGGAGTTTGTCAATAGCAAAAACCAGATTTACACCACGGGCAAGATGGCCAAGTAAAAATTTGGGCTTTTGGAAAACTGAGGGTTGATGATAAGCAACTGCAAAGCACTGAATACTCCTATGAAATTGTCAGAATTCAGTAATGTGTGAGAGAGTGAGAGAGAGAGGTATTTGTCAGAAGAAATGTCTTGTCCATAGTTCCTGGGGATGCATGTCTGACATAAAGACCTGCTGATCTTCCAAAACTGGATAAGGCAAAAAATCAACCATACATGTGTCCATGCTCTTCTTCCACAGCTGTTAAAAGATGGAAACAGAGGCACTGTTCATGGTTAGACAGCAATAATTGTGTCATTTTAGACAGATTTTGATGCAAAAATACTATATAGTGGCTTTTGTCATTCCTGTGGACATCAAAAGAGCCTGGCTTTTATCTCATTGACCCACCATCAGAAAATCATTCCAGCTTTTTGTAGCTCAGTGACCACACTTTCTACCACATTCTAGTAGCATCTTCTTAGCAAAATGACAATTGGTTTTGCTCTCAGACAGGCTGTGTAGTTCTTCTCCACTGAGATAGGGTTTTCCAGGTGGCACAGCTGAAGTCTGACTGTGATGGAATTCCCTAACAGAAATATGTTACAAAGGAAACAGGGAATTTGTCCAGTGGCAGAAACAGCCATTCAGGGTTTAGTCTTCAACACAGGCAGAGTTTTTCCATAGTGTTCACCACTTTTAATGGACAGAAGGCAAATATTTTATTGCCTGTTCTCAGAAGTGCAACATACTAACATCCTTACAGTAAGAATCCCTGCTGTGCTCGTAATGTTTTCCTCTGCATCAGGAGGAAATCCCAGTCAGAGCCCAGTATTATCTTGAGCCTGGATATAAAATTATGGCAGATACCTGATATGGGAGTACTTATCCACTGCACAGTGAACATTTTAAGCACAGGGCACATCTACTGAACATTTAGCAGTGGTTCACTGTGCTCATGAAACACTGCACCCACCAAAACAGGGACAAGAATCTTTGTCTGACATCAGAGTTTATTCATAACCAAGCTCAACACCAATACCTCCAAGTATCTGTAAAACTTCTAAGGAGTAAAGATGAAAGCTTCCTGATATGAAAATCCAGTAAGAAATTACACAGATTTCAAAAGTGATGATCTGCAGTTAAATCTGTTTTTACATTCAGCCTTCATTTCTAGATATTCTCTGAGTTCATGAAATAGTCTCAGAAGTAAGGCTAGTGAATACTAGTGGTAGATGTAATTTTATCTTTTTTCAATCTGGTCAGGGAATTATTCTCTCCACAACATACGCAGAAGTAGAATACATGTATTCTTTTCTGACTGCAGTGCAGAACTTGTACGCTGCTCTGTTTGTACTTAGCATGGAGAAGGTAACTCAGAAAGACTCTGCCGTAGTGACCCATCATGAAGCTGTAATGGGGATGGATCCCTCCTGATGGATGGATCCAGAGCTGCCTGATACAGACTGACTGACCAAAAAAATCCCCCAAAAGTGTGCTGCCTATACTCAAAGCAGAACTAGTTAATCTTACTTTAGTAAAAAGGTGCCAAGTTACTTTTGTTTACTGACTGAAGGCATGCTTAAGATCTCAGTACCAGTTAATTTATTCTTGATCTGCTCTATTCTAAGAAAGACTTAGGGCCATTTTCTCTACAATTCCTTCCAACATCATGGATGTAATGAAATACTCATGGTTTTGCTGCAGGTTTGCTAAAGTAGTGTTGAGACTAAGGAGGTCTAGATACCAAAGCACAATCATATTTTCAGTGAAATGTGGATCCTTGCTCTCCTTTCTCAAGGGCATCTGAAGGGTGATTGAGAGCTTTGAGTCAGGCATCTACATTCACACCTCAGCATCTAAATGCAAATTGTTACTGTTTTGGGTAATCTTCAGAACCTTGCTTTCCACAGACATAAACTGTACTGTTCAAGTACTTTGACCTGCATAAAACATGCTGGGACTCATTTATAGTTTTGTACAGAAACACTCATCTTGCATTTTCAGCAGCAACTTATGGACCCCATCCTTGCTCATCTTTCTAAAATTAACTTGGAGCATTTGGTGATTCACTGCAAAATACAAGTTAAAGTATTTATGTAATATGAAAACAGTAGACCGAATTCTTCCAGCACTTGTTACATGGACTGGCTGAAAGAACTCTTGTTGTATGATGGGCATACAAGTTGCTGAGACAATGATTTCAAGTTATTATAAGCTGCAGAAAGATTTGTATTATAGCAGGATAATACAAAAGTAATTTCCATTTTCTGTTTTGCTTTTCAGCTATTTCAGAGCCACCATGAGAGATGCCCTAAATATTCAGAAACATCTCTTAAAGAAAAAAAAACCATAATACACTTCAGGTCAATTAAGATTTTCACTATAATGTAGTAAAAATTCCTAACATAAGGATTTAATGAAAATTATTAACTGTGTGATTAAGGGTAGCTGGGAATAATCCAATCTAATAATTAGTATTCACAATGCTTTTCATCATGTTCTAAGCAGAAAACAATGAACTGTTTAGATTACATCCTTTCAAACTTACTACATAACAGAAACAAATTAAATGCCTTCAGAATGATGGTCAAACCAATAATAGTATTCCTACAGGCAAACAGGGGCAAGTGTTTTTGAGAAAAACATGGCACGAGAGAGAGTATATTGGTCTTGCTTATGTATCAAGTGCACATTATTAACTGCAATGCCTATTTGGAAACATAAAGCAGTATTTCTAAATGGATTTGGAAGTCTTAAGTGATTAGAAAAATCATCTCTACAGCTCAAATAAATTTTCCTGGTGAGGTATCATAGCAACTGTATGCAACTTTTGTTCCACTAGGGAAAATGCCATGTTTCTGGTGCACAGCTTAAATTACACATTCCTTACATTTTACCATAATTTATTTTCTGAAAGGAAATTTTAACACTCATGTCACCTAAAATGCATAAATCTCACAACTGGTTATATGATTGCCCATAACAGAGGGACCAGTGAAAACATTTGCCTGCCTTGATTTACATCGAAGTATCGAAGAGGGTTGGTGTTTGTCGGCATCCAATCTCATTGAACTTGGTGAGAATAGTTCCACTGGCTTGTCTGTATCTAGCCCTGAGATTTTCACTACTTACCCCAAAATGTCTGCTGCTTGCTCTGACCCCAGGCACCTGGTTCCCCTTTCCTGTTCCCATACAGTTGGTGGGCTCAACTGGGAAACAGAAGAAATGGGAAGAACTCAGCTAGAGAAGGAGCTGAACCCGGTTGATCTCAATCTTCAAGCACTTCATTTTTCTAAGAAACATTTTCTCAAATGCAAGAGGTTTTTTTCTGATTAAAGAAACTGAGGAAATCCTGAAAGAAGGTGCTTAACCAGCTGAATTTACCACGATCTGGGATTCTCTCCTGCTGCTTTTCTGAGTTGTGATCTGTTGGTGACAAAGTGTTCCCCGCTGTGCCTGCAAAGGCAGCAGGGCAGCAGGAGCCGACACAACGTTTTATCCCATCCACCTGATCTGACATCTGGCCAGATCCGCTGTTTGCAGCACTGGCCAGCGTGGGGCACTTGGAAGGAGGCTGCTAACACTGTCATTTGTCCCAGCAGAACGTTTTCAAGCATCAGTCTTAACAGTGATTACTGCTTAGGGGTCTTACTTCTTTAAGCACTTGAGTTGTAAATCCCAAATATTTTTGCTGTGTAGCACTTGTCTATACTTAGCAAAGGAACGCTTTACTTCAAAAGAAAAAAAAGTGTTTTGCTTAATATTATGTGCTTTGTGTTCACTAGTCAAAATGTCTTTGTGAAGCTGTTCAAAGCACAAATGAGAATTCATTGCTCAACGATGCTTTATACAACAACTTCCATTGATTGACTGTGATTTATGATCACGATTTTTTCTCTCTTTAATATTAAAGTACAAAAAAAAAGAAATCATGAGTATTAGAAGCTTTGGCTTTTAATGCCATATGTATATTTAGTATTTCATTAGGTAAGCTCAGGACCACCACAAGTCCACTTTTGTTAGAGGTGAGTTCATCAAAGAGAAAACCAATTTTTATTCTTTTTAATCAATAATCTTCACAATATAGAACAGCAGCACCAAGAAGGATGGAAGTGAACCTGGAAAAGTTTGGACAAGATGGTTGTAACAAATGCTTAAACAATTTCGTCTCTGTTTTTTCCTGATCTGTGTGCTTTTGTTCATGGCTGCAATTCAAGGATTATTATAATTAGAGTATTTATCTCTTTATGCTGTACAGAGAAGAGAAAAAAGAAAAAATAGGCATCCTTCAGAGAACTTTTCAGAAGCCTCATCCTGTCTTTTCTTCTTTTTTCTTTGTTCATAGGAAACACTTCCATGGAATATTTGGGATTATGATCTTATTTACATGGCTCACTCCAAAGTCTAGTTCTGGCATTCTGCACCAACTTTCTAGTTACTCTCAGCTATTTAGTAAAAGAATAACTACGCAGGAAAAATGCATTTCCTAAATTTTATTCCCAGAAATATGCTGTATATTTTTTTAATTCTGTACCATGTCTATTTCATTGAATTGCAGACTACGAATACTATTTAAATTCAAAATAGATGCTTAAAATCAGGTTAAAGTGTTTATTAATACTTCAAGCTGATCGTTCTAAAGACAATTTTCACTGATTTCTACATAAAGAAGCTTATTCTTCTCAGTAGGTTTCTAATTTGACCATTAAACTCCTTACATATATTACTAAATGAGACCTTAAACATGAGGAAATGAGTTAAAATTTTAATGATTTTACTTCACTATCTTAGTACTAGATGTTATTAAATCCTTGCTGCAAGCCCAGAGGAACAAAGTTTATTAAATACTGTGTTATTTATATTTCCTATTTTCTATGGGAAGAGTTCTCCTTAATTTTGCTAGTAATTCACCTTATTGCTACAGCAACCTAGTTTGTATAACTAATTTTAATTTATGGACACACACTGGAGCCTTTTTCCCCCAAATAGAGAGCTATGAGACCCGTAAATTGATTTGGTTCAAAAACTGCTTCTAAAAGCTGAAGTTGATACCATCTTCACAAAAGGACTGGTATGTGTTTTGTTGCCTAATGGATTTAGAATAGAAATTTAAATAATTAACAATCTTGTAGACACTGTCATATAAATGGCAGAAATATAATTTACAGGTCAGGTTACTCAGAATGATACAGGATAACAATGTTTCTAAATTCAAAAGTGGTCTTCATTAAATACAACAGATATAGGAAGAAACAGCATCATATCATCTATTATGACAAGCAGAAGCAAAGATAAAAAGAGATGAAATTACCTACCCAGGGGATCTGTGGTACAATCAAGAATTGTATAAAATCACTGTAGTTCTGCCCAAAAACCTTAAGCATTAACTAACATTTTTTTCCTTCTTGTTTGTGCATCCATTAATTTGTATTTAAGGTCTCAAAATTCTTATCCTGTGTGTTTCTAAGCCTATAATATTACTTTGATTCAGCTGCTATAAATGTCCTGCTTAAGAAGATTTTAGAGGATTACTAGGGTCCCCGTAGGAAAAATGAATAAGATTTAACAAATATAATATTGAGAACTTGTATATGAACCGCTTCTTAGTATTCCTTCAAAGTGTTCCTTTGTGAAATCAGAAAGTATAAAATCACTATCCCATGAAAAGTGATTGATTTGTGCAGAGCCATTGTTAGCATATATGCTAGCATAGAACATAAAATGTATAAATATTAAGAAGTTATCTATTAAAACCTGAGTTAATAGGAAATGGGCTGAAGAGAACATCCAAGGATCCTCCGTTATGCACGAGAAGCCAGATCTAACAAGTACTACAGCCATTTCTCCTTATTATTTCTGCTTAACAAACTGTGATTGTTAAATCAAATTTGTCCTTTAATCTACAAAGTATAATTCATTTAACAAAACTATTTTAGTAATGTATTTAAGAAATACTTACAAACCTGAAATATTAAATTGGCACTTCTTTGCATTCTAAGGAATTCTGCATCTGCAGTCAGAAGAAGGTTTCAATGTATTCTTTAAAGACTTGCCCATTGCCATGCACATGAGAAAGGTACACTCTTGTTGCAGAAACACATACATCCAGATATATATATATGACATCCATATTAAAATATTTTCTTGTGAATGAAATAGGTAAAGTTGAATGACAGCCTATACATACGATATGTTATCAAAATAAACCAAGGATTTTCCGTAAAGTATCTGAAGATATACGTAATTCATGATAAGAGAATGCCGGTGGGAAGTGGGAAGTGGGAAGACACTTGCAACTGCACATGGATGGCAAACATTTTCATAGGTAGTGATAGATCACTACCAGCTTTTGCTATCCTCAAGCCACCATAAGCAGCATTTTTAAAAAATCTCTTTAAAAGTTTAACATTCACATGTAATATATTTCCAAGCATTAGGATTCAAGGAAGAAGATTTTAATATAGAATATTTCCTCACTCAATTTTACACTTGGAACACATAACCAAATCGTCCCTTGATGGAACAATGTAAAAGTAATAGCTACATGCAAGGCAGCTATTTGAATGACAAGTGACTTCTGATAACGGTTACACAAAAGAAAGTAAAAAACAATACAGCTTTCCAAAGCCTGACTCCTGAGCCAAAAGCCTGATGGTAGACTGCTTACATATCTTGAATATATATTATATATATATAGCTTATATATCTTGATCTGCTGTTATATACCACGTCATTGTTTTGTGGGGCTCTGATGCTTTAAGCGTATCATCCCTCTCAGTCAAGGAATGGATTAATCAAATGAATGCACAGGTATCAGGATTCAAGGAATTCCTGAACCTTGTAGGAATACGTAAACTTTTTAATTGTGCTAAATCCAGCAGGACCTCTAAGGACTGAACACGATGTGTAGTAAATAATAAACTCTTTAGTATCCATACAACCTGAAGATCTGGTTGTTGAAGATGCCTTTCAATCTGTTATCTTTTTCTCTGATTTTCACATCAGCTTTACCCTGATCTGGAATGCTGGTCTATAAAATAATTGGAGCAGTTCATATGTGCCACATAACTTTTTGGTTTTTCTAGAACAGATGGTTTCAGAATGAACCCTGAAATTGAGGGGTTTGTTCCCATTTAACAACCCAGATGTTGTTCTAGCATACTCTGTCTTGACTATGGAGGACAATATGAAGTTTGACACTCTGTCACACACATCCCCCAACTGTTCTGCAGGCAACACACAGATAGCATAAAAGATTTAGAATCCCAAGATCTGTTTCAAGTTTGAGCACTGAAAATTAAATCCCACAGCTAAAGTGAGCCAAATGGATCACCTGAAAGGCAGTTACTGAAAGGGAGGGAGTTTATTGCTCTTCTGCTCTCTGACATGAAGAAGGAATTAAATAAAACAATTAGGTCAGTTTACCTATTTGCAGGTAATATTTTATAAAGTAATGCTCAAATAATCTACAAGCAAGATTCATGATAGAATATTACTAAGTAATGCCAAGCCTGGGTCAAGAATGCCTCCCTCCAACTCTGCCTGCTAATCAAAAAGCTTTGCATGTTGGAAAGGAGGGACATCAGCAATATAATTCACGATAGAAAATAACAGTTTTCTACAAAAATACCTGTAAAGACTAGAACTGAATTCTAGTGCATTGCTCAGATGCATTGGATAAGTTTGATCCTAGCTGAAGATCATTGTTTCTCTGTATCACATAGAAGAGGCATGAAAAACACAACTATTCACTTTCATGGAGTACAAACATAACACCTGAGACCGAATAAATTATTCTACTCAGATTGTCAGACAACTGAAAAATTTTCATCCTTTCCTTGAAATACATGTACCTGATTCTGTATATTTGTCATGTTTCAATGTGCCAGCAAAAAAAATCTTTATGATTTTACAAAGGCTGAGGCAGTTTCAGATGCAGTGTCAACAGATTTATACTGAATGTAAAAATGCACAAAGAAATCTTATTTTATATTTCTAAATATTATGAGTATTCTGATTGATCTAGGAGATTTTTGTTATTGTCATGTACACGAAAGTTCAAGTGCCTCATATCATAATCAGTTCTTTTCAGTTGTCAAAGTATAAGCCAATACTGGTAGTACTATAAAACTCTATGTCACGCAGTAAAAATGATGTAAACGTTGAATATTTGACATCATACATAAGACATTCCTGATTTGAACATGGTCATTGGTGCAGATGCATATTTCTGCATATTTATGCTTTATAGCCTTTATTTGCTTCATCACCCATGTGAACAAACAACTATTTTGGGTCATCTACTTGTATATGTGCCCAATTTCCTATATAAACAGAATCGATGTATGTGCAAAACAAACACTTGTTTTCACTTTCTTCACTTGCAACTTCAAATTATGATCTTAAGTGGGACATCAATATACATTAACTATTTTTGTCTTAATTTCAGATAATGATTGAAAGAGTTTCGAATTCTATATGGAAATACTAGTTTCTTAGTAAGAGATAAATAAAACTTCCTAGACATGCAAACCTTCTACAACTAACTTGTATCGGCACTGTTTATTTACACATGTGCATACAGACTCTCTCAAAGACACAAAAAGCATTTTTATTTGGCTTATCAAATTGAAAGTGGAAACATTCTCAAGGAAACAAGAAAAATGATGTCAGGTATTATTATGTGCTCTGACTTTTATCTCAAAGGGCAAATATCTATGATAGAGTAAACAAGAAGTAAAGGTTAATAAAGAACTGACTATGAGAAGGCTAAAGAAATGTTGTGTCTCTTAAATTTAACAGAATTCAATTTTTTTCATGACAGCTGCTAGAAGAAGAATAAAAAAAGAAATCTTTATATGGTCTGTGCTGAATGACCATGGAGATGTTTTGCAGAGTTTGTCTTCAAGGGCTGATACATCTATTTCTAGAATCTAATTCTGTGTTACCTTGTGGTTTTACTTTTCCTCACATTTTTCCTTTCATTGGTAGCTTTTCCATTTTTAAGGGTCTGGCAATTAATGGAAAACCAGATTAGCAGAGCTGATATTCTCCTGGATGTCACATTTCTTTGAAATCCTCAGGTAAAATCTAGGGAAAAAATCTACTTTTTTTCTCTAGAATGGTTTAGGAGTCAGGGCTGTGGAATACCAAAGTAATACTGTTGGATTGTCATATTTCATAAGGGAAAGGAATGAAATAAAAGGAAACAAAGAAAAAATATTTGAATGGAGACAATTCATTCTGGACAAAAAGTACCATTAGAATAATCAAATGTTCATGTATATGCTCTCTAATATAATAAAACATTTTCAAATGCAATGTGATGGCCTCAAGACAGTTTTACAAAGCTGATGGATGATGGAAGAATGAATGACATTATCTGGACTTGTGCAAGGCATTTGACACTGTCCCACACGACATCCTTGTCTCTAAATTGGAGAGATGTGTATTTCCAAGACAGAGCATTTGGTGGATGAGGAATTAGTTGGATGTCACACTCAAAGGGTTGTGGTCAATGGTTCAATGTCCAAGTGGGGACCAGTGACCAGTGTTATCCTCAGGGCTCAGTACTGGGACTGGCGCTGTTCAGCATCTTTTTTGCCCCATCGACAGTGTGATCAAGGGAAAGTTTGCCACTGATACTGAGCTATGTGGGGCAGTCAGCATGCTGGAGGGAAGGGATGTCACACAGAGAGACCTTGGCATGCCTGGCAGGTGGGTCTGTGCAAACCTCATGAAGTTCAGTGAACTGCAAGGTCCTGCACCTGGGTTGGGGCAATCCCAAGCACAAAATCAATCCGGGTGGGGAATGAATAGAAAGCAATCCTGAGGATAAGTACTTGGGAGTGTTGTTGGACAAGGAGCTTGACATGACCTGGTGATGTGCACTTGCAGCACAGAGAGCCAACTGCATCCTGGGCCACATCCAAAGAAGTGGCCAGCGGGATGAGGGAGATTAATCTGCCTCTCTAGTCTGTTCGTGTGTGATCCTACCCAGAGTGCTGTGTCCAGCTCTCCTGAGATCCCAACACAGGAAGGACATAGACCTGTTGGAGCAAGTCCATTGGAGGTCCACAAAGATGATCAGAGGGCTGAAGCACCTCTCCTATGGAGACAGGATGAGACAGTTGGGAATGTTCAGTCTGGAAAAGAAAAGACTCCAGGAGACCTTAGGGCATGTTCCAACGTCTGGAGGGGGCTACAAGACATCTGTACACTGACTTTTTACAAGGGCATGGTGTGGTAGGACTAGAGGGAATGGCTTTGAACTGAAAGAGGGTTAGTTTAATGGTAGAAAGATAGCAGAAATATTTACTGTGAGGGTGGCGAGGCACTGGGACAGTTTGTCCAGTGAAGCTGTGGATGGCCCATCACTGGAAGTGTTCATGGCCAAGTTGGATGAGGCTTTGAGTAACCTGGTGTTGTGAAAGGTGTCCCTTCCCATGCTGGGGGGAGTTGGAAATAGATGATCTTTAAGGACCCTTCCAACCCAAACCTTTCTGTGATTATATGATTGTAGTCCAAACAAATCTGTCATCTAAACATTTACTGTCTGATGTCGAAGAACGAATCTTTTGAAACTCATGGTGGGCTGCATTCTGCAGATCAAAATGGATTGTGCTTAGGAGGGATTTTTGAAAGCACTTATTTCAACCAATATATAAGGGACTTTATCTTAAGCTTTGCAAAAGAGTTCGGAACAGCATGCCCAGTTTTGGTTTGCATCTTCTAATGTATGGGGAAGGTGACTATATAAAATATGCGGTATTGGACAGAGAAAGAACTTTCATATTTCAGCAGAAAGGAGACATTTGGATAGAAGCTCTGTCTCATCTTTGCAGCCATTTTTCTCTGTTATACTAAGCACAGTTACCTTGGTTCCCTTACCATTACTGTCACAGGTGGAAGCCACTACTCCAGTGGAATTTGGGGCAGTAGTGATGCAGTCTTCAGCAGCCCAAATTTAGTACCAGTGTTGATAGGTACAAAGACAATGATAACTGAAGAGAGTAATACATGGCCAATTCTAGAGCAGAATGTAAGAGAAGTGTTTGTAAGAGTGAAAAACTGTAATAACCTTGCAGAAGAGATTGCAGTATTGTGAATGCCCTATTCGTAACCTGTGGTGCCAGACATAAATTGTCTAAATCTGTTCACTGATTCCCTCAATACATTGAACAGATGCCTGGTCAGCCTTGGAGGGAAAATTTCAGGCCTAAAAATAAGCAGACAGTATTTCTTTGCAAATGTGATGAAGGTATGAAGTCAAGCAATTGTGGATTGCTGCTGCTGCAGAGGGTGAGAGTACACATCTGCTCTCTGCTCTGCAAAGGCATGGAGATTCTCTCTATGGGGACTCTTTCTGTGAAAGCAAGGAGATAATCAGCTGGGTAATGGCTAACACACTCAGTAGACAAGATAATGGTAGAGTTCAAAGAGGACAGCAGTAAAGCAGTTGCGTAAGCCAAAGACTGTGACTGTGACTGAAAATGGTGAGCTGTGAAAGCTCCTTACTGCAAAAAAAAGACACTGCATTTTGTGTTAGAAGATAAAAATTGAAAATTTGCTTTTCATCTTGGAAAAGGGATGTATGGGGTAAATGGTCTCTGTTAATATGAGAAATTTAACTTTTTTATATATACCTTTTTCTGGATATGTATACTTTTTTATATATACTTTTTTCCTTCAAGAAGATTACCGACGACTTGATAGGCAGCATGTAAGAATCTTTTAACTACTCTGTATATGAGGACTATATGTGGAGCTTTTAAGTTAGAAAGTTCTTCATCTTTCTGAGAAAAAAAGAAAAAGTGGTTTAAAAAATCAAAACCTCTGAGTCATATTAAGAATATTTCAAAGGCACCCAATCTTTACTCATTAATCCATGAGTCTGAGATCAGTAGCGACCTCAGATCCTGGACTTCAGTTACTACATCCTTTGTTTCACTGGGTGCTTCAGTTTTAGACAGTATGTGGAATTCAGCCCACCTGATTTTAGCTTTCAGAAAGAAAAGTGCATTTCTGTTAGCCTGCTATCTTAAACCCTCCCCAGTCAATGGAATGAGAAGGGCACCTCACTATGGTCATAACGAATCAGGAAGAATATCTAAAACAGATGGAATAAACATGTTAAACAGATGGAATATGCTCTGCCTACACAGTATGTGTATTTCCTCCTTCACCTCCTTCTCCTTGCTTTTGTAATAGATAGTAGAGACAGCTCAGAGAACAGATCAATTAGCTTTATGCCACAATCAAGGGAAATACTTCTGCCTGTCAGTAACGAGCAGTAGCACTACCTTTAGTTTGCCATGACAAACCATATTACCAAGAAAAACATCTTTGGGTTCTGTAAATGCTTTACAGCTTCATCTGGCAGCCAGTTGGTCATGTCAGTTCTGGGCCACGTTACACAACCTGCCATCTGCAGAGCTCCTCTTTTCCGAGAAATGCCAGAAGCAGACAGCCACGACACCGCAGTGCGAGTGCTGTACTTGTTATCTAACTGAGGGCAGCCCACAGCCTCTGCCTGCCTTGGTAATAGAGGCTTCAGGAAAGTATCGTCATCATTAAATTCACACCAGATGTTCCAAACAAGAGATGCAAATGTTTTCCTCTCCTTTCGTGTTTAAAGTAAAATGCAGGATGTCATTCTGTGGACTTGGTGTTGTGCAATTCTAAAAGCATATAATGACCAAAGCACAGATCACACCTTGTCCCCTACGGCACAAAGAGGTATATCTGATGATCTCTCTATGTGCTATGGCTGGAAACACCAATGCTCAGAAAAATTCCTCTGGATTGCCACTACACTAATTCTTGCAAAAGCTGAAGCTGTCAGTTCAGCACTAGAAAAACTGCTTAAATGGGTCATTGAATTCTGGAACACCTTGATCTCTACTTGAATGCTGATCTCTTGGTTCAGACTCTGCATAAAGTTTTCATAATTTTTAACAGGTTTTTTTTTTTTTTCACAGCTTCTAATCGCCCTTGTTAAAAATTTTCTTTACAGATGTATAATTTTTTTTTTACACAGATTTTTTCCACAGTAGAATGAATGAAAATGGTCATGCAAGCATTTTTTAAGTTACACAAGCAATTTTCTCAAGAAAATATTTTCAAAGTCTAAAAAGAAAACAGATTTTTGCTCCCAGCTTTTGAAACCTTTAGTGCACAGTGAGATAAACAATGGGAAATGTTGTGAAAACACTTAAGCTGATTTAAGGATTTGAGCTGAAACCAGTGGCTCTTTAATATATATTTGTCATCTTAAAACACATAGCTTGGCAAGTTTTCATTGCATGACTGAAGAAATATGATGTTTTATCTATGAGAATTGATAAAAGAGAAATTCCTGCCACTTCAGGATGAAGCTAAATAAAATTTACAACACTGGTAACAAGTAAACTACTGCTGGCTGTACTGGAAAATGGGATAAATATTGACTTACTGCAAAATCAGTAAAGGAACATTTATAGTATTGTTATTTAAAAACCCTTTCAACAATCAGGATGAAAAGAGACTAACTATGGAAGCATATATATCCATCTGTCCACTCCCAGTCTATGATCTAATACTTCAAAGTTGTATTTATTAATTGAACTGTTTGGAAACACAGAGATGACTTTTTCTTTTTTTCCTTTGTCTTGTAATTTTTTAAGTTAGTTTTAAGTTGTAACAAGCTTTGTGTGCACCTTTCTGCAGAATCATAATTAATATGATTGGTGAGAGGCTTTGTAGTAGGGAAATAAATACTATACTGATTCCTTTAAACTAGTCACTACATAAAATCTGCAGAAAATGCTATTACAATTGCAAAACTCTCCTAAAAAAAATCCTAAATACGTAAGACAGGAAGAATAACCGTTTTAATCACTGTCTCTTCCTATGTGCTTCAGAACCTTCAGACATACCTGGCTAACAGCACTAAAAAAAAAAAAAAACAAAAAGCCCCACAAATGCCAAAAAAATATTTTTCTCTGTGTTTTGCCAAAGATATATTCTTTTAAAAAATGTAGCTGTCATTTCTGTGAATGCTGGCCATATGTCTGCATGAAGTCCTTTCGCAGGTTCATTAGATATATGAATTAAAAGAAAAACCACTAACTATATATTTAAATTTTCTTTCCATTTTTTTACAGTCCTGTGAAGTTAACAGATGGGCTCTAGCAACATGGAAACTAAATTTCCATTTTCTGAATGGAATAGATTTATCTACAATAGGTTTTAACTTTAGTCAGATGGACATGCTGATTATATAACAAGTGGCATTAAAATTTTGCAACATTTGAATGTGGAAAATAAGAGATTTAGAGCAGAAAAAGATCTAAAATAAATGGTCTTGCAGAGACGGGCATAACCATGCCATAAATTAGCTGGAAGTTGACTGAGTACAGCCTATTATAATTTAATGGTCTTGTTTAGCTATTATCCCATTTTCAAGCAGCAGTTACCTTTCCTAACAGGCAGGAAGAAAGGCCAGGCAGGAGAGCCAGCAGCTTGATTAAAAAGATAAGGGCTGTAAAGGTAAGCAAGTTCAGTAAGCATGAAGAGAGAGGATAAAATCAGAGAGATCATACAATATTTATTCCTCAGAACCTCTTCTAGGTACCCTTGATTTGTGGCTTGTGCTTTGCTAATCTAGGGGTGTTTTCTTTCTTTTTAGATTTCATATAGTAGGTTTTTTTCAGTTTGCTTAGTAATGGCTTAATCCGATGCCCATCTTCCTCTTTTAAGGTACTCTGTTAATTCTCTTCTACATTCTTTTGATTTTTCTCAACATAAAGCCCCATTATCTCTTTCTCATTTACTTCTTTTCCAGGATGAATGTTTCAGGTCTATTTAATTGTTTTTCATTAAAACAAACAAACAAACAAATGTTGTTTTACACCTGTGATGATGCTTATTGCTCTTTTCTAACATTTTCTAATGTTGCAGCTTTTGACTTGTTAAAAATTTTCTGTACAAATGGAGGACAGGAACAACACATAGGACTCAGGAGGACCAGTGCTGATTTGTACAGAGGCATGGCGTAGAACTCTGCTCATCTCCATTACTTTCCTTCATCTTTTTTGCCCTTTCTTGACTGCTGCTCTTAGGTTTTCATAGAACTGCGTGTCACAACTTCTCAGATTGCTTTGTAGGAAGAATTAGGATTTTTTCTCCATAAAGTTTATCTATATATCTGCCACTTTATTATTCATTTTACCACATGAGGTTCTTCAGCAGCTCTTCAGTGTTGGGGTGTCCTGGCAACCCTGCCAGCCCAGGGTTTGGGGGGACAGACCTGCGCCTGAGAGAACCCCCCCGGTGTATGGTATCTGTATACAAATATGTATTGGTTCTTCCCAGTTCCCCTCGGGTGTATGATATCCCTATACAAATGTATATGATTTCTCCCTTCCCCCCGCCGGGCCAGAGTGTCGGGTTAGCCCCGGGTTCTCTCCCTCCCCATTGGCTGTTGCTGTAAGCCCCGCCCCCCAGTCCCCGGGACAGGGAGAGACGAGCTATTCCCCAGCCAGACTGCTGCGGGAGACGAACGAATAAACACCTTCAGGTCTCCCAGCGTCTCAGGTTCTCGCCTTCCTTTGCTTCTGGGGTCCCGAGGGGCCAAACCAAACCCCGTGGATGTGCTGCACGCCCTAGAGGGATCCAACGGCCAGATAAAGGAGGACCACAGGTAGCATAGCCGGCTTTTAAAGTCTAGTCTGAAATCTGCCCTCCTGCGCCGCCCGGGGTCTCACCCCCGTGCCGGCCGTGGTAGGCAGAGAGACAAAGAGACACTTCAGTTTGCTTTTGTTTTTACTTCTCTGTATATCTTCAATGCTGCCACCTCATTGATCATCCCCTTTTACAGGGCAGTTACAATTGTAAGGAGCACAAGTGATCTTAGCAAGGAGATTCATGGGTTTCCACCAATTACTTGCACCTCCATGAATGCTATTCTGTCTTTGGTTTTTGTGTTTAACCAGTTACAGACACTCCTTCTTACTCAGTGGTTTGCTTTACCACTCTTTCATTGGAGACTTTGCTGAGTACTTTGAATGCCACGAGCATTACCATCCAACTGGTTTGCACCTTTAACTCCTTCAAAGACCTGCAATGGATCCATGAGGCCTGACTTCACTTTACAAAATGGAATCCCCTTACTCTGTGATGCTCCCCCAGAGTACTTGTTTATCCATTCTTAGGAAAAATGGGTAATAATATGCCTTAGAATAAATTGAGTCATAGAATGAATCATAGAATGAGTAGTAAATTCATTCTATCATGCATAGTTTTTTCAAATTTTCTCAGTCTCAACAAAGACTGTTCTGTAGCTTCCAAGAACGCCTCTTGAATTCTTTTTAAAAATTGGTGTCACATTTGCCACAAAGCAAACTGCAGATGCCAAGGCAATTTGAGCTGGTCTATTTACACTTGAGTGAGTAGTACACTTTTTTCATCCTTGCAATGGTCTAAATGTTTAGGGTCAATACTACTCTGTTCTTGTTACTTGCAACTCTCAAATATATCAGGTGTTCTATCCACATCACTTCTGCCAAAACTAAAATTTAAGACAGAACAGAGAGGTTCTGATTGGGAATTACTCAAAGTTCATCCACCAGAATTAAAAATGCAAACTGCAATTGATGCTTTCTGTCATAATCATTTTGTTCTTTGATCATTTATTTAACTGGAGATTTACACTTCTGGCTTCTGCTATCATTGGAAAAGATCTAGGTGTGATTTTTTTTTTTTGCAGCTTCCTCTCTGGGATTTTGAGTCAAACAAACCACATGTTTTTGAAAAGCAAGGGAGGATAGGACTTTATTCTGTGTTTCCTCAGAACCTACATTTCCATTCCTGAGACTTGATACAGGTACCTGCTTAATTTACACGCACCACGCTATAAACTAACACTAAACTTACAGAATATCATGACTTGTTGGAACTTGGTATCTTCAGGTCTTCAGTACCTGCAATGATGACAGCTCATCCCATTTCACATAGTCATAAATAAGGTGTGTCTTACAACATAAAGGAAAATAACCACAGACACAAATACATCAGTGTGTAAAACCAACATCCACAAATAAATTTATTAGAATACAACATAAATATTTTATCTGAGAGATTCTATATGGAAATGGGTTTTTATTTCATTTTGTATTTTCTGAACACATTTCATTGGCAGTATTTGGCAGCACAGGGACAGGACAGGTTTTACAAAGCAGAGAGCTTAAATGGAGATGCAAGTTCCCATGAACTGAAATACCTAAAAACCAAATAGCTATTGTTGTTTAACCCCAGTTGTTAACTAAGCACCACACACAGCCACTCAGTCACTGTCCCTTTGGTAGGTTTGGGAGAGAGAATCAGAAGGGTAAGAGCTGGGAAACTTGTGGGTTTTAATTAAGAAATTAAAAATTTTGTCATGTTTAGAAACAACTGCATCAGTATATCCACAAGCAAAAGAAAGAGCTCTCTTCAATCTACTGATACAAGGAATATTATCTTTAGCTGTCAATGCTTCAAGAAATTGAGGTCAGCTTCTAGAAGCTGGACCTGCTCCCTCTCACAGGAAGGAACTACAAAAGAGCAGTCTTTCCAAGTAGTTTCACTGAAGCCACTGTTCCCACTGCGTTCACAAATACAGACTGTAAATGGCACTGTACAGCTCTAAGAGGCCTCTAAAAAGCAGGAAGAACAGACAGAATCTGGGTCTACCTTACACCCAGCTTGAACTGGCTCATAGAGAGCCATGCCCTCACTCTTTCAGGACTCATATTTCATGATTCCTTTCACAGAGAAGTATTGGAGTTTTGGAACAGGTAGAATTCAAAACGAACCATAACTTTTCTGAAATAAAGAACTTTACCACAATTAACTTCTGAAACTTGATCAGCCTCAAGTCTCAAGAAGCTTTTGTCACATTTTTATTTTTTTCTTCCTCATGCTGCTCCATAGGAAAGGGTTCCTAATCACAGTGTCCCCATTCTGGATGAACATGAATTCCAAAGAACTTTATATATGGAACTGTCTCTTTGTCTCTCTGC
>VZTI01001331.1:24927-35955 GCA_013397865.1 Struthidea cinerea | reverse complement strand
TTTGTATTCCAACCTGGGAATGCAGGCGGTGCCATTACCCCCCCATGACAGTGCCAGCCCCCGTGTCCCCAAAGCCCGCCGCTAACTGCTCACTTTTGAGTCTTTTTCCAGAAATAAGCGGCGAGCACGGCCAGCAAGACAGCCACGCACGTCCCAGTGGAAATTCCCAGTTTCAGCCAAAAATCCACGCTCCGGCACGCCTGGATCACCTGTGGCGGCAGCGTGTCCCCGCCGTGGCACAGCCGGGGCTCCCGCCACACGTAGGTGGTTTTCTGGTGGGGGGGAAAGGGGGTTCAGGGGCCGCAGGAGCCGCAGCCCAGCCCAAGGCACGGGGCGGTACCTGAACGCCGCCGATACAGGCGCCGACGATGGGGCGGTGGTGGGAGCTGGAGCAGCGGGGGCATCCCTCAGCCGTCACCCACAGGAAATGGAAGGTGCAGCCATCGCAGGTGCCCTCGGGACATTTTCTGGGGAGGGACAAAAAGGGGGGGCTCAGGTGGCAGTGACACCCCAAAGTGGGGAATACAGCCAAGGTGACAACTCAGGGTGGGGACACCATGACAGCGGTATCCCCAAAGTGAAGCACCCCAAGGAAGTGCCTACCCATGACAGCAGGAGACCTTGGGGATCCCTAAACTTCCCCCAGGGTCTCCTTTGTTCCACTGCCAACCCGAATACACGCAGGGTGCCAGTGACACAGCCAGGATGATGCGTCAGGGTGAGGGACTCTGACACTATGTCAGTGGCATCCCCAAAGCGAAGCACCTCAGGGACATGCCCACCCATGACAGCAGGAGATGTTTGGGTCACCCAAATCCCTCCTTGGGGTCCCCAGTGTCCCCTCCGCACCTGGGGACAGCCAGGGTGCCAGTGCCGAGGCGCAGAGGATCACAGCGCAGGCGGATGGTGGTGGCCCGGCCACCACTGCAGGGCTGTGTCATGTCGTTGGACCTGCCAGGGGACATGGGGGGGTCAGGAGGACAGTGGGGGCACTGTGTGGGTGTCACCTCCCTGTCACCTGCCTGCACCTGAAGAAGAAGATGATGTCAGGCAGGTCAGGGTGGCCGGGGGGGAAGAGCTCTGGGGGAGACACAATGCCGTCCAGCATGGAGCTGGTGGTGACACCTGTGGGGAGAGAGGGGTGTCTCCAGTCCCACTGGGGTGTGTCCCAGTGTCCTAGTGCCACCAGAGTGTCCCAGTCCTACTAGGGTGTCCCAGTCCCACCAGAGAGTCCCAGTCCTAATAGAGTGTCTCAAGTTACGCCAGGGTGTCCCAGTCCTAATAGGGTGTCTCAAGTTACACCAGGGTGTCCCAGTCCCAGCGAGGAGTCCCAGTCCCACTGGGGTGTCCCAGTACCACCAGTGTGTCCCATTCCCTCTGCAGTGTATCCCAATCCCACCGAGGTATACCGGTGACAATGTCCCAATCCCAAACAAGTTGCCCCTGTACTGTCCCAGTCCCACCAGGGTGTATTTCAGTCCCATTGGGGTGTCCCTGTGCCACCAGGGTATCCCACTCCCAGTGCCACTGGGGTGTCCCAGTCCCACCAGGGTGTATTTCAGTCCCATTGGGGTGTCCCTGTGCCACCAGGGTATCCCAGTGCTGCTGAAATATCCTAGTGCCAGTGTCCCAGTCCCAGCAGAGTGTCCCAATCCCACCAGGGTATCCCACTCCCAGTGCCACTGGGGTGTCCCAGTCCCACCAGGGTGTCCTGCTCCCTGTCCCACCCATGTGTCTGAGTCCCACCAGGGCAACCCAGTGCTACTGGGGTAAGCTACTCCCTATCCCACCCATGTGTCCCAGTGCCGCTGAGATGTCCTAGTCCCTGTCCCGCCAGGGTGTTGCAGGCTCAGTTAGGTGTCCCACTCTCAGTGCCACCAGGGTGTCCCAGTCCCTGTCCCACACATGTGTCCCAGTCCCAACAGTGTCCCAGTGCCACCAAGGTGTTCCATTGCCTGTCTCGCCCATGTGTCTCAGTGACTCCGGGGTGTCCCAGTGCCCCCTCACCCAGCAGGTGATCACCCAGGCTGACGGGCTGAGAAGACATAGCTGTGCGGGCACCGGTGATGTCAGGGGGGACCAGAATGGCCTGGCACACATAAGAAGTGACCACACGGGCAGGGTCCCCCCGACCTGCCGTCACATTGTCAGCACATGAGGCCATCTTCCTGCCCTATGGGGACACACATGACACACGTGCATGGGGTGGGAATGTGTGTGCAAGGGACAGGTGTTTGTGTGTGCAGGGCTGCAAGTGTGCAGGCGTGGCTGCACAAGTGTCCGCATGTGTCTGCATGAGTGTTCACGTGTGTCTGCACAACTGTGCAGGTGTGTGTGTGACTGTGCACACGTGACTGCACAAGAGCGTGTGTGTGTGTGTGTGCAGGTATGACGGCATGTACACCTGTGTTTGCACACCTGTGTGTGTGAATGTGTGTTTGCATACATCTCCTTGTGCTTGCATGACTATGAGCACATATGCACATGTGCCCATGTCTGCCCACCTGCATGCCCCTGTCCCATTCACGTGCACAGGTGTGTGCCCGTGTTCGCCCATCCACATGCCCATGTGTACATGTGTGCTCCCAAGCCCTCCTGCCCATGTGTGCCCCAGTGTGCCCACCTGTGTTCCTGTGCCCACCCTCCTGAGTGCTCACCCATGTGCCCATGTTTGCACTCATGTGCTCGTGCCCACCCACTTGCATGCCCACCTGCATGCCCATATTTGTACTCATGTGCCCGTGTGTGCACACGCACCTCCATGTGTGCTCGTGTTTGCACTTGTGTACCCGTGACCACCCACCCATGTGCCCAGGTGAGTTCCCATACATGCATGCGTGTTCCTGTGCCCTCCTGTCTGTGTGTGCCCATGTGTGCAGCTGCATTCCCATGCCTGTGTTTGTACCTGTGTGCCCGTGCCCACCCACCTGCCTTCCCAGGTGTGTTCCCATGTCTGCATGTATGTTTTCATGGCCTCCTGCCCATGTGTGCCCACTCTCCTGAGTGCCCATCCATGTGCCCACGGTTGCACTTGTGTGCCCACGCCCACCTCCTGCATGCCCGGGCGTGTTCCCATGTGTGCACATGTGTTTGCCCGCACGGGTCTCACCTGGTGCCCGCAGGGGCTGAGGCGGAAGTGGTGGCTGTAGCGCAGCCCCTTGGGGGTGAAGCTGGGCCCGGTGCCCACCCCGGCACCCATGCCCAGCGCCGGGAACTCAAAGTGCAGCATCCGGCCTGGCAGCGCCAGTGCCAGGCTGCAGTTGTTGTAGCATAGCGATCGCAGCTGGGAACAGGGACAGGAGGCTCAGGGATGGCCATGGCGCCCACTGGGGACACCCTTGTGGGGACTGTGGAGAGCTGGCACCACCCCTCAGAGACAGCAGGGCCATGCTGGCACCTACCAGGGTCACTCACTGCCACCCACCAGTGTCAGATACTGTCACCCATCTGGGGTGGCTAGGAGGGGCTGGTGTCATCTCACTGGGGACAGCTGGGGGGCTGGCATTACCCACCCAGTATTAGACACTGTGACCCACCTTGTCACCCACCCAGGATGGCCACAGGGCTGGTGTCACCTCCCTGGAGATGGCCAAGGGCAGGCATCACCCAGCCAGGGTCATCCATACTGCCACCCATCCTGTCACCCATCCAGAATGGCTGTAAGGGGCTGGTGTCACCTCCCTGGGGACACAGTGTCATGCACCCAGGATGACTGGGGGGACTGGTGTCACCCACCCGTGATGGTATCACCCTCCTGGTGCTGGCCAGTGCTACCATCTGGAACATCTTGGGTGTGGGGGAGGCTGGTGTCACTCCTCTGGGGCTCATTGGCATCACCCATGGGGACACTTAGGGACACTTGGACCCCCTGCCACCCACAGTCACCTGGTTGCTGCGCGTGCCAGGGCCGCAGGGGTGGCAGGTGGGTGTCCCGTCAGAGGGGTGACCCCGCAGGTAGGTGCCAGGCGGGCAGGGCTGGCAGGTGCCCGAGCCGGGGTCCACAGCACTGCCAGGGGAACACGGGGTGCAGGACCCAGCGGGCTGGGGGGCACAGCGGCGGCAGAAGGAGGCCACTCCCCCCTGCACGTTGGTGACGTTGACACTGTACAGCTTGGCCACATCACTGGTGAACCGCCGGCCCTGGCACCGAGAGCACCATCACCATCACCCCCCCGAACCCCACTGGCCCCCCAAACCGGGGGCCCTCCAGCCCTCCCAAAGCAGGGTCCCCCACCCCTCACCGCTTCGTGGTAGGGGGTACGCTGAAAGGCCCAGGTGAAGCTCATGGTCGCGTTCTTCTCCACCACGTAGGTGTAGGATTGTTTCCCCGTGGAGCCTGTCCACGTCTCCACCGGAGTGTTGGTGCGGGAGTTGACACCCTGCAGGGACAGGGGGATGGTGGCACCCAAATTCACTGTGTCCCCCCCAAACTGCTGTGTCCCTCCACTCACCACCATAAAGTAGAGTTCACAGCCAACGCTGCACAGCGTCTCAAAGACGAAGGTGATCCTGGCCACCTCCCTGCTCTCTGTGTCCTCCAGCACCGGGCTCGGAGGGCTGGGGACAGTGTGGGGACACTGCTAGCTCTGCCCCATGGCTGTGTCCCCCCTGTTCCCTGGGTACACCCTGGTGGTGGTCCCCACCTCACCTGAAGCCAGGGACCACCAGCGTGAGGATCATGAAGTCGCTGTCAGACGCTCCAGCTGCCGTGTAAATGTAGTCCCCAGCCACCTCCCAGCCTGCAGGGATGGAGTAACGCTCAGAGGGGTCCGTGGCAGTCCCCCGGGAGGGGACAGGGAAGGGACAACCCTCTGCCACTACCTGCAATGCCCTTGTACTCGAAGTTGATGCCGCTGAGCACAGTGGTCTCCATGTTGGGGGGCAGCACGTTCCACCACTTGTACTCCAAGCCCAGCGCCGGCTCAGTGCCCGCTGGGCAGCTGAGGCAGGCTGGGGACAGGAGGCAACAGCCCTGCACAGGGGTGGCAGCCACCTCCCCCTCTGTCAGCTTGGGGTGCCCTGCTTAGCCCTTGAGGCCAGTGATAGGGACAAGAGGGGGCAGCTCTGCACTAGGGTAGTACCACATTCGCCTCCCTGCAGCTTGGGGTGCCCTGGTAACCACCCCTTGGGGAACAATGATGGAGACAGGAGAGGACAGCTTTGTACTGAAGTGGCACCCACCTTCCCTTGGCAGCTCCAGGGACCCCAGTCACTTCTTGGGGACAATAACTGTGATGTTCTTACTGGATACATGGGGACAGCCCTTGCACCAGGGTGGTACCACCTTCCTCTCTGTCAGCTTGGGGTGCTGTGGTCACCCCTTAGGAGCAATGATGGGGACAGGATGAGACAACCCTGCACTGAGGTGGCACTCGCCTTCCCCTGGCAGCCCCGGGGACCCCAGTTACTCCTTGGGGACAATGATGGAGGTGTCCTTATTGGAGCCATGGGGGCAGGAGGGGACAACTCGGGACAGGAGGGGACAACCCTGAACCGGAGTGGCACCCACCTTCCCCCGGCAGCTCGGGGTGCCCCAGTCACACTTTGGGGACAATGACAGGGCCGCCTTACCGGAGCCGTTGGAGTAGGAGCCGTAGGGACAGGGCTGGCAGGTGCTGCCGTTGCCTTTGGCGAAGCCAGGGTTGCAGGGGGGGCACCGGGTCTTGACCCCCGAGGGTGGCAGCCGGGCCGCCTGCGGCAGCTCTTCGCTGCAGATCTTGGGCTCTGCCCACTTGTACATCAGCTGGGTCTGCCGCGGGAGCGGGTGAGTCGGGGGGTACACCGGGGGACAGGGGGACCACCCCGGGGTGCCCCCGCATTACCTCCCCGCCGGCGTCACAGGCTGTGTGGGTGTAGAAGAAATCCTTGTCCGTGCAGGGGGGGCGTGGCTTGCAGGACCCCGAGCCGGGCTCTGCCGAGAGGGGACACGGCGGGTGAGCCAGCACGGCCCGGGGACCCCAGCGCTGTTCCCACCACGTGGGGTGTCCTCGTCTTCCCTCCCAGCCAAGGGGTAGTGGGTGCTCCCTACTCCCCACATCACCTCTACCTTCTCCAAGGACACACAGACAGGGAAGAGTGGGGGGACATAAGGACCCCTAAGGGTGTCAGCCCTGGGAGGGAAGACCCCCAGTGGAGGCATCGGGCTCGCAAGGGTACTCCAACACTGTCCCCACCTTGCGGGGTGTCCTTGTCTCCCCACTCATCATGGCAAAACGGGTCCTCCCTGTCCCTAACATCACCTCTCCCTCCGGCAGGGCAACCCCTGCAGTGCAAAGTGAGGAAACAAGGGGAGCCCCAAGGCTCACCTCCTGGTGACCTCCTGGTCTTCTCTCACCAGAGTAGGCATCAGGCTCACAAGGGGACCCCAATGCTGTCCCTATCACATGGGGTGTCCATGTCCCCACTCCCAACCAAGGGATAGCAGGTCATCCCTGTGTCCTGCACCATCTTCCCCAAGGGCACCCCTGCAGCGGGGGAACAAGAGGACCCCTAAGGGTAGCAGCTCTGGGTGAGGGATACTTGGGTGTCTTCTCTCACTGGTGGAGGTGTCAGATTCATGAAGGGACCCCAACACTGTCCCCACCTTGTGGGGTGTCCATGTCCCCAACTCACTATGGGAAAACAGGTCCTCCCTGCTCCCCACATCACCTCTCCCTCCCCCAGGGCCACCTCTGCAGCACAGAGTGCAGGAACAAAGGGACCCCTAAGGGTGTCCCCTCTCACCAGCATAGGTGTCAGGTTTGTGAGGGGCCCCAACACTGTCCCCACCCACCAGAGGATGTCAGGTCACCCCTACTCCCCACATCACCCCTCCCTTTCTCAGGCGCACATACTAGAGGGACAGCTCTGGGAGGGGGTACTCCCGGGTGTCCCTTCTCACCGGCGTAGGTGTCGGGGTCGCAGGGCTGGCAGGCGGTGGCCCCTTTGCCAGAGAAGGTGTCGGCAGGACAGGGCTGGCAGGTGGTTGAGCCGGCGGCGGGGGCGAAGGTGCCGGGTTTGCAGGGGAAGCACTCGGAGGTGAAGGCCACCCCTGGGAGCGGGAGGGGGTTCAGGTAGCGGGGAGGGGGGTGCGCGACACCTGAGACTCCCCTTCCTGCCCCCACTCACCTGTAATGCCGATATTCCTCACCAGCACCGGTTTAGGCACCTTGGACCAGACAGAGAAGGCGGTGGTCCGCCAGTACAGCACGTTGTTCCCGCGACTCAGCTCCACCTGGGAGAGGGATCCCACGGGACTGGGTAATCCCACTGCCAGGGACGGGTTTGGCACCATGGGTGGGGGTCCCGCTGCCGAGGAGGGGGCTGGAACCATTGGAGGGGGTTGTGTGGCACCCCCGTCTGTCACCACCCACCGCCCCCTCCGCAGCCTCGTGGAGCATCTACTTCCCAGGGGCGGGGCAAGAGACGCTGGGGGAACACCGAGGGACCTCCCCCCCGTGTCACCTCCCTCCGGACACTCACGCTGTGGAATTCCCAGCCTTTCTCTGTTGTCCGCATCCAGCGGGATTCCTCCACCGTGGGCTGGCACTGGTCGTTCTGCACCTGCAGGAAGAGTGTCAGGGATCTCATGTTCACAGGGACCCTGCATGTCCCCAGAGACACACCCCCATGCTCCCAGGGACCCTCCCATATTCCTAGGGACCCCTCCTCATGTCTCCATGAACCACTGCCATGCCCCCAGGGGCTCCCCTCATGTCACCAGGGTCCACTCTCATGTCCCCAGGGACCCCTCCATGCCTGCAAGGACCCCCAGGGACACCTCCCATATACCCAGGGTCCCCTTCCCCATGTTCCCAGAGACCCCTGTCATGTCACCAGAGATCCCCTCAGGGACTCCTTCCATGTCCCCAGGGACCCCTGCCATGTCCACAGGGATGCACATCATGTTCTCAGGGACTCCTCCCATGTACCTAGGGACAAACATCATGACCCCAGGGACCCCTAAGGAGTCCCCAGGGGCCCACTCAGGTCACAAGGCACTTTTCCCATGTCCCTAGAGACCCCTTCATGCCATCAAGGACCCCCTCCCATATCCCCATGGACCCCTCCATGTCCCAAGACACTCCTCCCATGCCCCCAAGGATCCTCCCATGTCCCCTGAGGACCCACACCCTCCACCCCTGCCCCCTGTCACCCACAAAGAACTCGAAGACGATGCTGCTGTCAGGGTAGATGTACTCGAAGGTGACAGTCCCCGACTGCTTGAGGCTCACAGCATACATGAGGGTGGCCGTGCACTCATCCGTGTTGGAGGCCACGTAGTCCCCCAGTGGCACCCATGTTGACCTGGGGCGAGTGACATGGCACCGGGGACTCTGTCACCACTCTCAACCCCATGGCAGGCAGGACAGGGACTGTAGGGACAGCTGGGAGGGTCCCCAGGAAGCAGGAGGGAAATGGGAGGCACAGGGGCTTGGGGACAGCTTGGGGACATGGCAAGGTGTGGGGGCTAGACACGTATCCCTGGGGAGAATCCCCTGGCCTGCTGAGAGCCATGTGGACTGCAAGGAGAGTAGAGTGGGGTTCCCCCATTCTGGGAATGTGGATGGATGAGGAACATGCTGCTGGGAGTAGGGAATGGCTGAGGGGCATCAATGGGGCAGTGCAGTGGTGCCAGTAAAACCAAGGGTTTGGTGGTTGTTGGTACAACTGGGAAGGTTTCAAAGTTGTTGGTACCATGAGGACGGTTCAGAGGCTTCCAGTACAACTGGGATAGTTTGGTGGTTGTTGGTATAACCAGGGGGGTTTGGTGGCTGTCGGTACAACTGGGAGGATTTAGAGGCTGCTGGTACAACTGGGAGGGCTCAGTGGTGTGGTACAACTGGGAGGGTTTGGTGGCTATCAGTACATCTGGGAGGGTTTCATCAGAGGATTGCTGGTACAATTGGGAGGGCTCAACAGCTGCTGGTACAACTGGGAGGGTTCAGAGGCTGTGGTAAAACCAGGAGGGTTTGGTGGCTGCTGGTACAACCATGAGGGTGCAGTAGTTGTTGGTACATCCAGGAAGGTTTAGAGGCTGCTGGTACAACCAGCTGGTAGGAGGTTTAATGGCTGTGGAACAACTGGGAGGGTCTGGTGGCTGCCAGCACAACTGAAAGAGCTCAGAGGTTGCCAGTGACGATCAAAGGGCTGTGGTGGTAAATAAGGGTACTGGCTGGTGGCACAGGGGTGTGGAGACCCCCATGGGTGCTGTGGGGACCTCCACAGGTGCTCTGTCTCTGAGGAGTGCTGATGTGGGGCTCCCATGGGGTTGGGATCCTGTCACTGCTGTGGGGGTGATGCTGCTGGGTGTTCCCTTGCTGTGATCAGGGTGCCCCTGTGGCGCCCTGCTAGTGTCACCTCCCAGGCAGGATGACAGAAGGGGATGGGGTGTTGGGGCAACGGGGTGCTATGGATTCACAGGGGTGTCACAGCACCCATCCTGCTTGCTGTGCCCTGCGCCCAAGTCCTAACGTGCTGGGTGCCCGTGTGCTGGTGTCACAGCCAGTGACATAGTGACTCACGCTGTGCAGTTCTCTGCCGCATCGCCAAAGCCGTCATCCACCTCCAGGTTGGTGGCCACGTTGGCGAAGCCATGGGGCACCTCGTCCCACTCATCGAAGCGGACGCCAGTGCCTAGCGAGTAGGTGCCCGCAGCGCAGGGCCGGCACATCTGTGCCTGCATCTCCAGGAACTCACCCGCCTTGCAGGAGAATGCTGCCAATGGAGACAGGGGGCGTGGGGCGTGGAGGGTCACTCCCCCGATCCCCCTGGTGCTGCTACAGCCTCATCACCCTCAGCTCCGCATTTCCAAGTGCTCCCAGCTGGTGGAGCTGCTGGGATCCTCCAGTCTGACTACTCCACAAAGGCAACCTCCCCATCCATGAGTTTTGGCACCTGACGCCCAGCTCTGCCCAATCCAGGCAGGATGTAACCCTCTACCATGGAGCTGGGGCACCCCCAAGGCTTGGAGGCTTGTGTTTGGGTTTCCTATCCTGCTCACCCCATCCTGGTGAGTGAGTTTGTGTGAGGGGAATTCTCATCTCTCTCATGCCATCCTGGTGCATGTGTGCAGTGGGGAGATTTCCATCCCTGTGTGTGTGGTGGGATTCCCATGGCTCTCATTCCATTTGGTGACTGTGTGTGTGATTCCCATCCCATCCTTGTGCAAGTGTGTATCTGATTTCCATCCCTCTTATCCCATCCTAGTACTTGTGTGTGTGGGATTCCCATCCCATCCTATCCCAGTATGAGAGTGGGATTTCCATCTCTCTCATCCCATCCTGGTGAGTTTGTGTGAGGGGGATTCTCATCTTGCTCATCATGTCCTGGTGCATGTGTGGGGTGCAGGGATTTCCATCCCAGTGTGTGTGATTCCCATCCCTCTCATCCCATTCCATGACTGTATGTGTGATTCCCATCCCATCCTATCCATGTGTGCATGGGATTCCCATCCGTCTCATCCCATCCCAATGCCTGTGTGTGATTCCCATCTGTGTCATCCCATCCCAGTGCCTGTGTACGTGATTCCCATCCCACGCTATCCCGGTGTGGTGTGTGATTTCCATCCCTCTCATCTCATCCCAGGGAGTCTGTGTGTGTGATTCCTATTCCATGCCATCTCAGTGTTTGTAGTTCCTCTGCCATCTCATCCCAGGGGGATTCTCATCGCACCGATCCCATTCCATCCCTCCTGTTGCTGCCTGCACTGGAGCTGACAATGGCTGTGCTTATCTCCCCACTCTCTCCCTCCCCTCGCCCTCATTTCCCACCCCTGTCATTCCCACCCCCCAAACCTGACCCCGTCCCATTCCTGGTGGAAATCTCACAGCACGCAGTGCCCCTGACAGGGTCGGGCAGGCCGGTGCAGAGTCCAGGCGTGTGTGGCACAGCCACCCTCCAGCGCGAGCCTGAGCTGTCACATGCTGTGTACTCGTAGTGGTACTCGGACTGCAGGAGACAAAGGGGGAACGTGGTAGGGAGCTGCACCCCGAGATCCCTGGTCTGCCCCCACACCCTGTGCCCTCCGAGAGGGGCTGGGCCTGGCAC
>VZTI01001331.1:3841-17780 GCA_013397865.1 Struthidea cinerea | reverse complement strand
CCCTCGGTTCCCCTTGACCCCCAGGCCCCCCGTTCCCACCGTTGGTCATGGCGCCCCCGGACCCCCCCGGGCCCCTGCGGCGCCAACGCGACAGCGGAAGCGGGCGACAGGCACGGGCAGCCGAGCGCCGACCCGCCCGACGCGGATCCTGAGGAGCAGGCGGCCTCAATCGAGCGCCTATTGGGGGAGGTGCGTGTGCAGCACCAGTACCGCCCAGTGCACGCCCAGCGGCAGCGGTACCCCCGAGCGCTGCTGGCGCCCCGTCCTCCCAGGAGCTGCTAGCGCGCTCAGTCATGTGTGACCAGTCCCCATTTCAGTGCCTCAGAGACGCCTCAGTATTCCCAGTAATCCCACAGTGCACCCAGTCCCCATTCCACTCCTCCCAGTAACCCACAAGTACTCCCAGTAATCCCCAGTCCTCCCAGTAACCCCCTAATGCAACCAGACCCCAGTGAACCCCGGATTCCCCCGTAACTCGATCTCCCCATAACCCTCCGGCATCCAGTGCTCATCCCAGCTCCCAGTTATCCCCAGTCCTCCCAGTAACCCTCAGTCCTCCCAGTATCCCACCACCACCCAAGTGCAACCAGTCTCCATTCCAGCCCCCAGTGAGTTCCAGCCCTCCCGATAACCCCCTAGTGCAATCTGACCCCCAGGTTCCCCTGTAATTCCCAGTCTAAACCTAAGGCCCCCTCTCCAAGCACCCAGTCCCCATCCCAGCTCTTCCAGCAACTGCCAGGCCCCCCAGTAATTCCAGGTCCCCCGATAAACCCCAGTGCCTCCAGTATCCCAGTCCTTCCAGTAACCCCAGTCTCCCAGTAACATCATGTGTCACCCAATCCCCATCCCAGTATCCCCCGTAAGCCTCCCAGTTGACCCCCAGTGCACCCAGTAACTCCCTGCACCCCCCATAATACCCAGTGCACCCAGCCCCCAGCTCAGTTCCTCCAGTAACCCTCAGCTCCCACAGTAACCCACATAATCTAGCAGTCCCGGTGCACCCAGCACCAGCGGTCCTAGTATTGCCAGTGCTCACAGCAATCCCCAGTGCCCCCAGGGTTCTCAGTGCCCACCAGTGGCCCCTGTGGTCCCTGTGTTTCCAGTGCCCCCAGCAATCCCAGTGCCCCCAGCAGACCTCAGTGCCCCAAGCTGTCCCAGTCTTCCCAGTGACCCCCGTACCCACAGGGTTCCCAGTGCCTCCAGCGGCCTCAACGTCCCCACAGTGGTCCCGGTGCTCCCAGCAGTCCCCAGTGCTCCCAGTGTTCCCAGGGCCCCCAGCAAACCTAAGCCTCCCAGTGTTCCCAGTGCCCCGAGGGCCCCAGCAGTCCCAATGCCCTCAGTACTCCCTGTGCCCCCAGCAAACCCAGTGCTCCTAGTACACCCAGTGTTCCTAATGTCCCTAGTGTTCCCAGTGCCCTCAGTCAACCTAGTGCTCCCCCAGTGGCTCTGGTGCTCCCAGTGCCCCCAGCAGACTCCAGTGCCCCCAGTGGTCCCAGTACCCCCAGTGTTCCCAGTGTACCCAGCATCAGTGTTCCCAGTGCCACCACTGAGTCTGGTGCCCCCAGCACATCCAGTGCACCCATAGTGGTCCCAGTTCCCCAGTGCTTCCAGTGCCCCCAGCAGACTCCAGTGTCCAGACTGGGACTGGTGACCCCAGTGCCCCCAGGAGCAGCCATGGGCACAGTGCCAGCAGCCCAGCACAGGACATGTGTCACCATTCCCTCCACCTGGTCAGGGCTCATCCCGGGGCTCAGTGCCTTTTGCTGATAGGAGAAGGGCCACCGTCACTGCCACTGGCACTGGCACTGGCACTGGCAGGGCACAGGGACAATCTGCTGCTTCTGTGGGGCTGGCCCCGGCTGTGTTCCTGCACTCCCAGCCCCCAGGGTGCAGGGACAAGGAGAGCTGCCACTGAGGACATGGAGGCTTTCGCAGAGCGAGAGGGTGAGTAGGATGCCAGGGGGACAAGGACACCCGTGCTGGGGGTGGCAGGGGACAACAGGGGCCACGCCAAGACACATCCCCAGGGCCAACATCTACCTGTCCTCTGGTGTTTAGCCTGGGGACCCCTCACCCTCCTTAGGTTCCAGATCTAACATGGAGAATTTCCATTCTCCTCCTGCTCCCACTAAGGCCAGCTGCAGCTCCCAGCAGGAGGGACATTGGGAGTTGATTTGGTCCCCACTAGTGACAACTTTGTCTTTGCCTTTGCCAGGGTGATGACAAAGCCTCGAGGAGCAGCACGGTGCTGGGTGGGTGCTGGGACTAGGGCATGGGGCTGTGGGACCCAGGGGAATGGGAATGGGGGGTTGATGGATACCCCAAGGACAATGGGGATGCCAGGGGTGATGGAGACACAGGGGCAATGGGAACCTGGATGTTATGGGGACCAGGGAGTGATGGGAATCCAAAGGGTGATGGGAACCTGAGGTCCTCAGGAGCCATGGGGAACACTGGGACAATGGGGACACTGAAACCCCAAGGATTAATGAAGACCCTGAGGGATGATTAACACCCCAGGGGTGATGGGAATCCCAGGGACAGTGAGGACTTGAAGGTTATGGGGACACCCAGGACAATGGGGACACCTGGAGTGATGAGGACCCCAAGTGGTGTTGGGAACCCCAAGGGTGAAGGGGACACAGGGACACTGGGACACCAGGGTGAACCTTGGAGTGAGGGAGGCCCCAGGGACAATAGGAACCCTGGAGGTGACAGGGACCCCAAGAAGTAAGGAGGACCCAGAGGGATTATGAACACCCCAGGGGTGATGGGGACCCCAGGGACAATGAGGACCCCAAGGGATGATGGGGACCTGAGAGGTGATGGGCACCTGATGGGTGGTGGGTACACCAGGGATAATGAAGACCCCAAGGGATGATGGGAGGATATGGGGACCACAGGGTGGCCTGGGACAGGGACACTTGTACACAGGGACTCTGAGGGTGCTGGGGGCAGCATGTGAGGACTCCGGGCTGTGTCACCACAAGACTCCAGGGGCTGGAGGACACAGGGGCTGGTGTCCAGGATCTCACCCTGTGCTGGCATGTGGCTCCTCCCCATCTGCTGGTGACCCTGTCCCAGGTTGTCCCACCCCTTGTGGTGACCCCATCCCCCCATGACCCCATCCCCAGTGACCCTTTCCCACTGGTGACTTCATGCGTCTGGCGAACCAACCCCCGGTGCTCCCATCTCCTGCTGATCCCCCTACCCCTCCAGAAGGCGACAGGAGCGATGTTCTCTCCCTGGACCTGGCCCCTGAGGGCCACAGGGGCCTCATTCGGCCTAAGAAGGTGCCAAACCTGATACGGGAGTCCCGGAGCCACCGGGACCTGCACTGGGAGCTACTCTTCAGTCACAGCAGGTAGGCATAGGGACAGGCCTGCCTCCAGCTGGGTGGCCGGGTGGGGTGGCCGGTTGAAGTCTGTCCATCCCCACAGGGGGATCCTGCCCCAGCACAGGGCCGAGCTCCTGTGGGTGCTGGAGAGCCTCCAGCTGAGGCAGCTGCGGGAGGAGCTGCAGGGACCCCCGTCCGACCTGGAGCAGCTGCTGAGGAAGCGCCACCAGAGACTTGAGGAGGTCTGTGACGTCTTTGTCCTTGTCCTTCTGTCCCAGCCTCCATTCCTGCATCCAGCCCAACCCTCCTGCCTTCACCTCACCATCATCCATCCATTCATCCACCCATGTATCCATACATACGAGCATGCATCCATCCATCATCCATCCATGTATCCATGAATCCATCCCCCCATCCAATCTCCATGCATCCATGTATCCATCCATCCATCCATCCATCTCTCCATTCATGCGTCCTTGTATGTTCCATTCCTCCATCATTCTTCCCTCCTCTGTCCATCCCTGCATTCATCCATGCATCCATTAATTCTCCATTCATCCTCTTCCCTCCCTCCCTCCATCCATCCATCCCTCCCTCCATCCATCCATCCATCCATCCATCCATCCATCCATCCATCCATCCATCCTCCACATGTCCATCCAGCTACCTATCCATGTCCTTCCCTGGGGACAGCCAGGTGCTGATTGGGCTGTTGGGGCAGTTGGGCTGAGTAATATCCAGGGAACTTGGCGGGTGGCCGAGGGAAGTTGGACAGGGTGGACACAGGTCAAGGGATGGCCTGGCCAACAGTGACCAGGTCATGGTGACAGCTGAGGAAATACCTGGTTCGGGAGACAGCCGGGTCATGGGGAGGGCTGGGGGGAGCCCAACCAGGCTCCATGGCTGTCCCTCCTGCAGCATGAGCGGGAGGTGGCTGGGCCAGAGCCGGACCCTCGCCCTGAGTTCCTGCTGGTGCGGGACAGCCTGCGGAAGATGAAGCTGGAGGAGGTGGGTGCCCGGCAGATGTGAGCGGAAGCCAGCCCAGCAGAGCTCCCTGAGCCCCCCGGCACACACTGGGCTGCCCCCGTCCCCAGCACATCCTGGCACTGGGAATGGCACCTGGCGCTGCCATTCTGGGTGGGTTTGTGGTCAGGGATTAGTACTGGAGCCTTGGTGTCCCCATGCCAGTGACAACCAGGGTGCCAGGGCTGGAAGGAGCTGGTAAAGCCAGGGCAGTGCCACGGGTGATATGGGGGATGCAGGCAACACTCTCCCCCTGACCTGCACCTGCCCTGGCTCCATGAACCAGAAAACATCAAATAAAGGCTTTTATTTGTTTTTCTTGATTGAAATGGGACAGAGACAGGGATGGGGCAGCATTGCCATGGGCTGATGGTGCATGGTGGGGATGGAGGGTGGTCATGGTGGCCACTGGCTCATTTTGCTGGTGGTGCCACCAGCCCAGCTGCAGCTGGTGTCCATCCAAGGCCTTCAGCCATCCCCTGGCGGCACAGAGCCTTCCTCACTCCTTCAGTCTCCCTCTCCTTTCTCCTCTGTCTTCTCCTGGTGATTTTTTCCATTTGCACAGTTAAACGTGTTTCACCCCTGCCCCTCCCACCTGCAGCTGGAGCCCACTGGGAGGGAAGAGGAGTCACTGGTTTGAATAGATTTCACATCAACAGCCCCAGGCTGACAGCACCACCCTGGGCACCAAGGCGGGGGAACAGGCCATTGTTTCGGGGAGTCTGCACCCCCCCTCCAGACTGCTCCCTGCATCCCTTGCCTGCTCCCTGCATCCCCCTGCCTGCACCCTGTCTGTTCTCTGCCTTCTCACCCCATCCTGCCCAGCCCCATTCCATGGGGATGAGCCTCTTCCCCACCCTGCGAGGTGCATCAATGCAGGATGTGCCCAACTCACCCCAGTCCAGCTTAGAGGGGCCACAGTGGCTGTGGCATCATCTTCCCACGGCCTGGAAGAGCCTTGGCACCATCCTGGCACTGTCCTGCTGTGCATGGCCAGGGCAAGGATGGGGACAGTGGTCGCTGTGCTTGGCCCATGCCTACATGGCCCTAAGGATGGAGCCTCCAACAAGCACCATGCTAGGCTGTGCCAGGCTGCAGTGCCACACCACACCAAATTGCACCACCCCATGCTGCGCTGTGCCAGGCCATGTTGTGACACATCGATACCGTACCATGCCATTCCATTCCATGCCACAGTTCCATCTCACACCACAGAGTTCTATGCCGTGCCATGCCACACTGTACCAGGCTGAACCACACCATACCATGCCGTACCATGTCAACACGAACCAAACTATGGTAAAACATCTCATACCATGCCATATCATGCCATGCCACCATGAGCCATGCCACACTGTACGTTCCCATGCCACCCACCCCATACCATACAGTGCCATGCAGTGCTGTGCCATGCAGTGCCATTCCATGCCATTCCATGCCATGCCACACAGTGCCATGCCGTGCCGTGCCGTGTCATTCCATTCCGTGCAGTGCCGTGCGGTGCAGCCGCTGGGGGCCGTCCAGCGGAGCGGGGCGGGGACTGAGGCAGGTGTTGCTCACCCCGCTCCTCCCTCCGCTCAAGCCCCGACCCGTCCGTGCCCCGGCACAGCAGAGCCGGCAGCGGCGGCGGGCCCAGGTAAGGGATTCTCCCACCCCGTCGGGACCCCCGGGACGTTTGTCCTGCCTCTGGCCGCCCAGTGCGACGTGGAGCGGGTTGGGGAAACTGAGGCACAGCGAGGCGACGGCGCTGGAAAAGCGGTGTGAACCCCCTCCCCCCCCGCCCCACTGCCCCTCTTTCACTCCCTCTCCAAGAGTTTGGGGGTCTTGGGGTGCTGGGAACCCCCTTTTCCCAGGCCGGCGGTCGCTTCCACCCCAGGATCTGCCACCAGCCGAGACGGAAAAGAAAGGAAAACTGGCAGAGGTGCCCAGGGAAACCAGCTGGGGCGGGAGTGAGGGGGCCCCTGCGCCCAACCGCCGCACCCCGACCACCTTTGACCCCTTCGAGAGTGTCACCCTCCCCCCGCCCCGCGCTGTCCGCACCCTTTATTTATGGTAGGACCTACAAGAAGGCAAAGCAAATATAGCCTCGCCTCCCCGCCGGCTCCATCACGGCACATCCGGGGTGACATGAGGGGTTTTAGGGGTGCAGGATGGGGGGCACCCATGGGTGCAGCCCGGCTAGGGGCGTGGGGATGAGCTGTGTCCCCGCTGTTGCCCGCAGAGTCCCGGCGCGGCATGGGGGAGGCAAGTGACACGGACAGCGGGATCATGCTGCACTCGGGTGAGAAGGGGGGTTGGGGGTGAGGGAGGTTTTGAGGTGCCCCTGTCCCCCATGGGTGCTCTGATAGATGTGCCCCTCCTTCCCAGGCAGGGAACCGAGGACTTCGGTGCATGGGGACACTCTGGGGACACACAAGAGCTGCCTGGGGAAAGCTTTGGGGAAATGAAGGGGTAGAGGAATGGGGGCTTCCCCTGGGTTTGGGGAGGCACCCCAAGTGTGGTTGGGGGTGCTCTGCACAGGATTTGACTCAAGACGGGTTTGGCTTGGGATGGCTGAGTCAGACTGAAACCTTCCTCCTGTGCCCTGCCCCCTTCCCCAGCAGGGACGTCACACGTGTACCGGGGGGGCTGAAGCACCCATGGTGCTGCTGGGGGAATTCATGCATGCCCTGGGGGATTGGAGGACCTATGGGTGCTGCTGGGGGGAGGGCGGCGGTTCTGGATACCCTGGGGGGGTTGAAACACCAATGGGTGCTGCTGGGTGGGGGAAACAGGTGTCCCAGGGGAGTCAGAACACCCACGGGTGCTGCTGGGGGGAAAGGGAGGCACAGCTGCTTTGGGGGAGCTGGAGCACCCATGGGTGCTGCTAGGAGGGTCATGGCTGCTTTTTCCTCCCCTTGCGGTGGAGGGAAACTAAGGCAGGGAGGCTGTGGTGTGGTGGGGGATGGTACTTAGGTGCTCCCATCCCTCCAGACATCCCTGTGTCCGTTCCAGGCCCTGACAGCCCGGTGTCCCCCCCGAAGGAGCGGGTGCAGGCGGGGCGGCGGCAGCAGCAGGTGCTGGAGGCCCGGCTCGACGGCTGCGTCCAGGAGCTGCGGCGGCTGTGCCTGCGTGAGGCGGTGAGCAGGGCAGGAGGACCCCCTGCCTGCCCCCACGTGCTGCCATGGCTCTGCTCAGTGTCCCTGTGCTGTTCTCAGGAGCTGACAGGGATCCTGCCCTGTGAGTACCCCCTGAAAGCCGGCGAGAAGCCCCCCAAGGTCCGGCGCAGGGTCGGGGCTGCCTTCAAGCTGGATGAGATCGTCGTTCTGCGTGGGGTGGTGAGGGGGTCCCTGGTGTGAAAAGGTGGTGGGGATCCCATCCCATCCCATCCCATCCCGTCCCATCCCGTGCTGTAAGTGGGAGGGGCAGGGGGGTGCTTCCAAGCATGTTGGATGGTGTTGGGGTGCTGAGATGCCCCAGTGAAGGGAGGTGTTTGGGTTCTGAATGCAATGTTTGGTGTTGGGGTGCCCAGGGGATGGGACAAAGTGGGGTTCCAAGCATGATGGGTGGTGTTGGAGTGTTGAGTTAAAGGGTTATCATGGGGTCCTAAACATAATGTGTGGAGTTGGGGTGCCAAGGTGATGGGTGGGGGGGGGGTACCAGGTGTGATGGGTGGTATCAGGGTGCCAGAATTATGGGAGAAGGTGGGTTCCAAATGTTATGGGTAGTGGTGGGGTCCTGAGCATGATGGGTGGTGTTGGGATCCAAGAGTGGTGCTGAGTGTTGGGGTCCCAGATGAGATGTTGGGAGGGGTTGGGATCCCAAGTGCTGTGGGTGGTGCTGGGGCGTTAAGCACGATGGCGGGCTTGGGGTGTCGAGGTGTGGTTCTGAGCATGTCCCCCACCCCCAGGACCCTCTGGAACGGGAGCGGGCACTGCAGCTGCAGATTGCTGAGGCCTCCCGCCGGCTCTGCCACGAGGAGAACATTGGCCGGCGGGTGCGGAAGAGGCGGCAGACGGCGGCGCTCCGGGAGGAACAGAAGCTGCGGGACCTGGAGCAGGTCCTGATCCAGCGGCGGCTCCTGGCAGGGCAGCGCGACACCAGTACTGCTGAGGGTGAGCCCCCTGAGCCCCCCAGCTGGTGGGGGGATGCTGGAGGGCAGGGAGGCAGAATGGGGTGCTGCTTGGTTGAGTGTTTCTGGGGAATGCACCTGAATTCCACATTCCCTGTGCAGCCCAGTCCTTCATCCCAAGTGCATGCACCCCTCTGGATGCACCCCAATATGCCATCCACAATGCCTGCACCCCAGTTCCCTGTCCCTGGTGAATGCACCTCCCTGGATGCACCCCAACTCTCCATCCCCTGTGAATACAACCCAGTCCTACACCCCTAATGAATGTGCCCCCCCAAATGCCCCTCAGCATACCATCCCTGGTGAATGCACCCCAATTCCCTGTCCCTGCTGAATACACCCCTTGGATGCCCTCTAGAAGGCCGTCCCTGATACATGCACCTCAGTACGCTCTCACTGTCAATGCACCCTGTTGAAGGTACCCCAATACTTCATCTCTGGTGCTTGTACCCTCGTGAGTGCACCCCAAAACTTTGTCCCCAGTGCATGCACCCCAACACACCATCCCTTGCGTATGTACCCCCTGCATGCACCCCAAAACTCCATCCCTAGTGCATGCCCCCCAATAAACCATCCCCAGCGGTACCCCAGTGAATCCACCCCAGTACTTCACCTCCATTGATTGCACCCCCCTGAATGCACCCCAATACTTCACCCTTGCCGCTTGCACCCCATAACTATCCCCGATCACCCATCCTCAGCACCTGCACCCAAAGGGGGGCAGGATGTGGCCCAGCTGCTGTGTCCCCATCCCAGTGGCAGCCATCCAAGTCCCAATTCTCTCCGTCCCTGTCCCCTCCAAGGACCAAGGCCACAGCAGCGGTGGCGGCTCCTTCCCTGCTGGTACCCCCAACCTGCCCATCCCGGGCAGGCTGGGAACTGCACGCGGCTTGGTAGAGCCGGCCTGGCCGGTACTGCCGCCATCCTGGAGCATGTTGGGACAGGCGGTGTGGGAGAGGGGAGCGGAGGCCCGCAGGGACGCACTGGGTGGTGGTGGGGCCGTGGGAGCACTTTGGCACCCGGAGGCGGCCCCAGCTCCGTTCTCACAGGGCCCTGCCCCACAGAGCTCAGTGCCTCCGACGAGAGCTCCATGTCTGACACCGGCCTGCTGGAGGAGGGTGAGGGGGCTGTTGGGACCAGGGGGGACACCAGGGTACCCCTTGTATGTTCCCTCCATTCCAACCCTTCCTGTGTCCCGTCTATCCCAACTCTCCCTGTGTCCTCTCCATCCCAACCCACACAGGTCCCCTCCATCCCACTCCACTGCCATGTGTCCCCTCCATGCCATTCCCGTGTGTCCCTTCCAACCCCCCACATGTCCCCTCCGTGCCATTCTCCTGTGTGTCCCTTCCATCCCAACCCCCCACATGTCCCCTCCATGCCAACCATCCACCTGTTCCCTCCATCCCAGCCCTGTCTTTGTGTCCCCTCCATCCCAACCCTCCATCTCTCCTACAGAGGACACACGGCCACCAGGACCTGCCACCCCATGGAAGTCCCCATCTCCAAAGGACCCCGCTGAGGAGGAGGAGTCGGGGCTTCTGACGGCCCCCCCCACTCCCTGGCGGGAGACCAGCCTGGACAGACCCTACGAGAGGGCCAAAAATCCTAGTGTTGACCCTGAGGATGGGGAAACCCAGAGCTCCCAATGCTATCTTGGGTCCCTGATGGCTGCCCCCGCCAGCTCCTTGGCCCCTGGCAGCCCTGACCCTGCAGGCTCCCCAATATCCAGGACAGGGAACCCTCCCTACCGGTTCATCCCCATCCGCACCCTGGTGCTGTGCCGGCAGGCGGGTTCCAGCACTCCCAGCACCCCAGAGCCATCAGGACGGCGGGCACAGACCCAGTCTCTGAGGTATGTCCTGAGCGTGGGGAGGATAGACAAGGGCTTCGGCAAGGGAGGATTGAGATAATCCCATGTGGAGGATGGAGCTCAATCCATGGGAAGGAGGATGGAAATAACCCTGTGAAGATGATGGAACTCAGATCATGGGGAGGATGTTGGAAATAATCTCATAGGAAGGATGGAGATAGTCCCACTGGGACTGAGATGGAGCTAACTCTGTGGGAAGGAGGATGGAAGTAATCCTGTGGAAGAGGATGAAGAGAACCTTATGGAGATGATAGTGTTAAAGCCATGGGGAGAGTAGGATGGAGATAATCCCATGGAGAAGATAATGGAGAGAACGCCAAGGGAAGGGTGGACCTAACTCTATGGGGAGGATGGAGAAAATCTTATGGGGAGGACAGACATAATCCCATAGGGAGGGGATGGAACTAACCCCATGGAGATGGTGGAGTCTGGTCATGGGGAGGATGGAGACAATCCCAGAGACAGGATGAAGATAATCTTGTGGGGATGTGGGAGAAAACCCTGTGGGGAGGATGGACAGAAATCCATTGGGAGGAGGTTGGAGATAATTCCATGGAGAGGATGGAAGTAACCCTATGGAGATGATGGAGCTCAGCCCCACGGGGAGGATGAACTAATCCCTTGGGAGGAGGCTGGAGACTGCCCCACAGGGAAACTGGAGCTAATCCCATGGGAGGAGGCTGGATGTCTCCCCACCAGGTGGCTGCACCCCACACCCATGGGTGCACCTTTCCCAGGGCTCGCCCTGGCTTTGGGGCAAGGGGAAGGGTCCTCCCGTAGCCACAGTGTCTTGCCTGCAGGGTGGACCCATGCTGGCAGCCAGCCGAGCCACGGGGCCGCAGCGTCGCACCCCGCCGGCGCCCCACCTACTACACGGTCACCGTGCCCACCTCCTGCATCCTGACCCCCGGCCCTGCGTGCCACTCTGGCTCTGATGACAGCATCTCCGACCTCTCCAGCATCTCCCACGCCACCTCCCCGGGCAGCAGCAGCCCTGACGTGTCCTTTGCAGTTCCGCTGCCCCTTACCGAGTCTGGTTACTACCCGCGGGGTGCCCTCCAGTTCCTGCCACCCGCTGGCCCCTCGACTTTCCTGTACGAGCAGGATCTGGCCCCACTGCGGTACCAGCGGTTGGTGCCCTCACGTAGCCGCATTGTGCGCACACCCTCGCTCAAGGACTATGCGCCCGCTGGGGCCCGGGGGCTCTCCAAGGCCGCCGTCACTGAGGAGCTCAAGTCGTGGCACCAACGTGCCCAGCTGAGGGGTGCCCGGCCCCACTCCCTCGACCGGCAAGGGGCTTTCCGGAGACCCCATGGTGGGACCGCTAGGGACGGGCCCATTGCTCATGGAGTCCTGTCATTGGTTCAGGTAGGACATGGTGTCTGGCTGGGGTTTGGATGGGAGTGGTCATGTGGGAGAAGGGAGACCCCCTGGATGCTGTCCTGCAGGTGACATGAGTTGTCACCCTGAGGTAGCGTAGGCTCTGGTGGGGTTCCATGAGGATTTCTAGAGCAGGAGTGAAGTCCTGAGGGGGTCCATAGGGTCCTATGAGGGTTTTTGGGGCAGGACTGGGATCCAAGAAGGGACCCTGGGGCAGAACCACGGTCTCTGAAGGATCCTGAGGAGAGGATCAAGGTCCTTTAAGATCCTTTGGGGCATGATCGGGACCCTCTGAGGGTCCTCTGAGCAGGTCCAAGGTCCCATAGGTTGAGTCTGGAAGGTGCCTGATGGTCCCTGGGGCAGGATCAGGATCCTGAGTGGGTCCCCGTGGAAAGATTAGGGTCCTGAGGGAATCAGAGGGGAAGAATTGAGGTCCCAGAGGGGTCTCTAGGGCAGAACTAGGATCCTGAGTGGGTCCCCGTGGAAAGATTAGGGTCCTGAGGGAATCAGAGGGGAAGAATTGAGGTCCCAGAGGGGTCTCTAGGGCAGAACTGGGTTCCTGAGGAGGTCCAATGGCCAGGACCAGGGTCTTGTGAGCGTCTTGGGAACAGAAATAGGGTCCTTTAAGGTCCTTCAGGGCAAGATGAGGACCTGCTAAGGGTCCCCTGGGCAGGTTTGGAGTCCCACGTGGGTCCCAGGGGCAGAACCAGGACCCCTGGGGCAGGACTGGGGTCCCATGTGAGTCTGTCAGGACCTTAAGGGGCTATCTGGAGCAGGACTGGGGTTCCATGTAGATCCCTACTTTCTGTTGAAAGTCCTAAGGGCAAGACCAGGACCCTATGGAGGTTCCTGTGGCAGAACTGGGGTCCCACAGGAAAGACCCAGGACCTTAAGGGGGTTACTGGAGCAAGACTGAGGTCTCACGAGAGTCCCATGGGAAGGACCAGGACTTCAAGGCGGTCCCTAGGGCAGGACCTATGTGGGTGCCTCCTGTCACACCCAGTTTCCCACAAGCAGGATTCATGTGGGTCCCTGGGGCAGCACTGGGGTGGCCTTGAGCAGGGAAGGGTCCCTGCAGACATTTCAGGGGCCAGCTCCTGCTCTCCTCCTGGGGGTCTTGCTGGGACAAATTCTGGGCAAGTGGGGACCTGCAGCTATGCCCCAACAACTCCCCCAGCCCAACACTGGTACCGGGATGTGCCCCCTGTGGTGCCCCCAAACAGGGTGGGGTGCCGACACCCATAGGGTCTTTGTCCCCCCAGGGCCCCCCGGTGCAGGTGCTGCGACGCTCAGCAGCCGGCATGCCTGTGCAGGTCTACGTGCCCGAGAACGGTGAGATCGTCACACAAGTGTGAGTGCCCACATCCCCACCCTGGGGCAGCGGGCACATCCTGGCTGGCCCAGGGATGGCGGGGATGTCTCACGCCTCGCCACCCCGGTGTGGGGGCACAGGCAGGACCCACAGCAGGGTGGCAGGGGCTGGCCCCCACCCTCTGTTCCCACACTGGCACTGCGATGCTGATTGGGACACTGTGACCCCAATGCTTATGGTGACCTTAGTGTCACCATGATCCTGAATTTGAGGTGCTGGTCTCTAATAAAGGTGGTTTTTGGCATACGTCACCCTCAGGATGTGTCACCTCCGTGTCCCCTCTGAGGTCCTCCATCTCTGGGTCCAGTTGGCATTGCCAGGATAGGACTCTGCGGATTTGGGGTCTGGCTGTGCTCGGGGCAGTAATGGGGTGACCAGTGCCAAGAGGGTGCCCGACATCCAGCTGTGCACCCCTGGCACCCAGTGACCCAGGCTGGGAAAGGGGCAAGGAGTAGAAGGGAAGGATGGAATGAAGGTGAGGGGTGCAGGGCTGGGGTGCAGGAGGGTGGAGGGGAGGGGTGAAGGGATGGGGTGCAGGGGGGATGGAAATGAAGTGTTCAGGGAAAGGATGGGGTTGGAGAAAGGGTGCTGTGAACCAAAGTGATGCGGTGCAGGGAAGGGATGGGGTGCAGTGGAGGCAAATAAGGAGTCCAGGGGTGGGATGAGGTGGGAGAAGGGGTGCTGAGAGGGGAAAGGCTGGGGAGCAGGGGGTAGGGAGGGGATTGGATGTAGGCGATGGGGAGCAGTGCAAGGACGAGCGAAAGGATGGGGTGCAGGAAGAGGGGAAATAAGGGGTGCCAGGGAGGCAGTGCCAGAGAGGCCGCTCCGGTCCCCGCATCCCCG
>VZTI01001326.1:1104-25105 GCA_013397865.1 Struthidea cinerea | reverse complement strand
CAGGAACCTCTGCAGAGGGGTCTCGAAAGGCTGCATCGATGGGATGGGATTGATGGGCCGAGGCCAGTGGTGCAAGGGTCAACAAGGCCAAGTGACAGGTCTTGCTCTTGCATCACAACAACTCCATGAAACACATCAGGCTTGGGACAGAGTGGCTGGAAAGCTGGAAAAGGACCTGGTGGTGCTAGTGACAGTGGCTGAATATGAACCCAGGTGTGCCCAGGTGGCAAGATGCCAATGGCACCTAGTTTTTGGCAGCCATGGTGTGGCTGGCAGGTCAAGAGAGATAATTCTTCCCCTGTATTTGACTTTGGTGAGATTCCCACCTGGAGCACTGCACCAGCTTGGAGCTACTCAGTACAAGAAAGACGCAGACCAGTTTGAGCAGGTGCAGAGAAGGGCCATGGAGATGCTCCAAGGGCTGGAGGCCCTCTGCTCTGGAGCTAGGCTGAGAGAGCCGGCGGTGTTCAGTCTGGAGAAGAGAAGGCTCGAAGGAGAACTCACTGTGGTCTTTCAATACTGAAGAGGGGTTGGTAAGAAGGATGCAGAGAGACTTTTTACCAAAGTCTGTAGTGACAGCATCCCTGCATCACAGAATTGCTGAGGTTGGAAAAGCCCTCCAAGACCATTGGGTCCAACCACTAACACAGCACTGTCAGGTCCAACACTAAACCTTTTTTTTTTTTTTCAAGTAAAAGCTGTGTTGTTTGTTAAGGGAACGGGAACTTCCACCTGAGTTTTCCCTATTCTGGATGACTGTGATACTTGCAAATGATGAGACTGCTCAGTCTCACTTGTGCTACAGATCCAGTTTTTTTTATTTTAGGCCGTAGAGTTGAATCTTGACTTTCCACAATCTAGGAGCTGCTTTACCTTTGGACAACAGGATCATATCCCACTCAGAAATGCCCATTTAATGTTTAAATTCTTGTACAATTCTTGACTGTCTGAGGAGACATATCTTAGAAATTACCATTGACTCATGTATAAAAATACATTTTATGGAGAAAATATGACTTGATGCGGCATGATCTGAAGTGATGGGGTTACAGTAAACGTAGAAGGATTTGGCAGGCACAAAGAGAATGTACTTTGAGACTCGGATCCGTTTTACTATTTATTCTTGAGCTTTTACAGTTCCCCGGAGTTCCCCTGTGTCACCTGGAGCTCCCACAGGGCCCTGAGCGACAGAGTTCCCACGGGCGCCTGAACTCCTGAACACCCGCTCAGCTTCCCCGGGCAGCCTGAAGCTCTCAGGGTGCCCTGAACTCCATACGGGCCCCCCGAGCTCTCATGGGCCCTCCCAGCTCCCACGATCATCCCAGCTCCCACGATCATCCCAGCTCCCACGATCACCCCAGCTCCTACAAGCCAGCCCCCCGCCAAGCACTCACCCCCTTGCCCAGGCGCCTCTTGATCTCGTATCTGTGGCAGACGAGCGGCTCCACCTCGGGCGGGCTCATGGCGGCACCTCCCTGTTAGCTCCCGCTGCCATGGAAACGGCCCCACGCACCGCGCATGCGCAGCATCAGGGGCGGTGCCGGAGCGCGGCGGAGGGAGGAGAAGGAGCGGGGAAGGGAGGAGGTGCGGGGACAGGGCGAGCCCCTTCCAGGGCTCCAGGAGTGCTGGAGAGGGGCTTGGGACACGGGCCTGGAGTGACGGAACAAGGGGGATGGTTTCCCACTGCCAGGGGGCAGCGTTAGATGGGATCTTGGGAAGGAATCCTTCCCTGTGAGGGTGGGGAGGCCCTGGCACAGGTTGCCCAGAGAAGCTGTGGCTGCCCCATCCCTGGAAGTTTTCCAGGCCAGGTTGGACTGGGCTTGGAGCAACCTGGGATAGTGGAAGGTGTCCCTGCCCATGGCAGGTTGACGGGACTGGGCGAGTTTTAAGGTCCCTTCCAATGTAAACCATTCTGAGATTAAATGATACTTGTTTGGTTTTTTCCCCCCAATTTTGATTCCTCCTCCCTACCCCCACCCAAGTCCAACTTTTCTGATGAGGCTAAAGTTTATTTAATATGACACTTTTCATTGAGAGTTAATACTTACGTTGTGTTCTCTAGAGCTTTGCTTTTTTTTCTTGTGTTTTACAGCAGATAGAGAAAGAAGATTTCTGAAGCCTGATCCTTGTCCAAGTTAGATGGTTGAAATCATACTTGATAAGCTGAATGCACTCACTAGATACTCTGTTGTGACTTCTTTCTTTATGAGAATATTACAAACGTGGATTTAGTGTAATGGAGTTGTATGACTGTAAATGTTTATTTGAGATATGACTTCAGTTTTATTAGTGAATTGTCATCTTTGGTCATGCAGGGATTTGGATTGCTGATGTATGCTTCCATCACTGACATTTATTTTGTTTAGAAGGTTTCCTTTATATAATAATGAATTCTGACTCTTACAAAGAGGCTTATTCCTCTCAGCCCATTATTTTTAAGAAATTGCATTCAGTTTAGTTTTAAATGTTCATTTAAGATTCCTCAAGGGACTCACTAATTACTTTAGCCTGCATTGTTTATGTCTAATAGGATACATTTATCTGCCTTATCCTGTTCATAGAGACACACAGTGTGTGTATGAACTTACCAGCAGACACCAATGTTCAGGTCTTGATTGTGACAATTACTGCTGTTCTCAGTGCGATTCATTAGGGTTTTGGCATTACGGGTACCGGTCGATGGGAAAAGACCATCTGTCTGGCAGCCCAGCTAGTTAGGTTGGTGGAGTGCTGCTTCTGAGACTACTGGTTCCATTTTCACCTGTACCCAAGTCCAAGTTTTACTAGTGACTTGAGCACTTAAATCTGATTAAAATACGATTTAGACAACAGCTGCCAACTCTTGACTCTTGTGAGGGGCCTCAGCATACAGTGCTGTCCTGTGGATGGTGGTGATGAGAAGAACCCTCGTATTCTATGAGCTTCTGCTCAAGCTTCTAATTCTTTATTAATTTGATGTTTAAAATTTATTTAGAGAAGAAACTTTAAAGAAGAAACTTTCACATATTGTAGTGAAACTCTCTGGATTGTTAAAAATCATTAATTTTAAATCAGGATTTGTATGGTGATTTTTCTGGTATTTTTCTCCTGGGTAAGCTTTTAAACAGTCCAGAAAATATTTCTGTATTTTAATATACTGAACTCAGTAACAGTAATGCAATCTAATGTTTTCACACTTGTTGGCTGTATATTAAATACCGTCATGGAGAAGGGGTGAGTGCTAACTTACACTTTCATTATCTTTTTTTCATTCTCTTTACATGATTTGAGTCTTGTCTGTTGAATAATACACACAACTGTACGAAAATATTAAATCAGTAATTCTCAGACGTTTATGCTGAAAGCTTTTCCATGAGAATCTTGAGTGTTTCTCTCTTCTCCAAACACTACAGTTCCTTATGGTTGCACACTGCATTTGCAGACTCCAGATAAAAGCTCTGTTCTCCATTAGTAATTCCCAAAGCTCACACAGATTTAGCTGGCAATCAAGGTAAAAGCAGTCATAACACTTTTAAAAAGTAGAAGACTGTTCAAGTCTGTGCTCTCCTATTTGACTGAAAGAGCATGTTACTTAACAGCATGGATTTATGTAGGAAGTGAACCAGTACTAGTTCATTTTTAATTTAATCTACTGAGTGATTGAATTAGGATGTTATGCAGTGACAGTCTAAGTCTGTTTTGTGAATTGCAAAGTAAACTCAAGTTCAGCTTGAGAAAAACAGAAAAATAAAAAGTTCTAGTCAAAAGCTTCAGTAAAGCTTAGCGTGAAAACATTATTTTAGTGCTGCTAATTTGTTTTGGACGAAGGGATAGCAAAGAAAACCACCTGTGATTGAGACTTGTATGTGTTTTCAGAGGTTGCAAAAACACCTGACAGGAGCCAAACACAGCAGTTTTATGCTCACTGCATAACCCTGCAATGTCCTGTAAGTCTTTTGTAGAAAGTGCTAATTTAAAAAAGTAGTATTTAAAGGACTTCCCAGCCTTCTGCAAGACTTTCTGATAATAGGAAGTCAAATGGAGGAACTTTGGAGCATAGTTACTTACAAATAATTGTTCTGTTGAAGAATGAAGTGTAGGGAGATTAGAGTTCATTCCTTATTTTGATGGTGATGTTGGAAATAATTAATAAGAGAAGTCCTAGCACTCTGCTTTGTTTTTGCAAATGTGTGCTTTCATGGACCTGAACAAAAAGTGGGGCCAGGAAATTCTGAGGTAGAAGTGTAGCTGTGCTTCAAATTGTTTTCTCTGTGAAGAAACACTATAAACACAGGCTGGAGCAGACTGGTTTCTGTGGACTGAAAGGAGCTTGGAGGATTGGATCCATCCAAAATCTCAACTGGAAAGAATTTAATATGAAACAAGAATTACACAGTTTATGCTTGCCATAGTACAGAACTAATCAAATACCTGCTAGAAGTCTTTTAGAAACGTGCTTAGCCATGTTCTAGGAACAAGGGGCTTAGAAACATGGCTTTGCTCTTCTCCTGTCTAACTGATGGGAAGGACTAAAGTTCCTAAGGTGTTTTCAGTGCTTTGTCTTGAATGCATAGAGAAGTCTGTAATGCGTCAGCTAAGTCAGCTGAAGAAAGCACAGGTTATGCCTGCAGGCAGGCAGGAAGGGCTTTTATTTTGCAGATGGCTTCTATTTGGCAATTTGGATTATAGGTGCAGTGCAAGTAATTTAACTGCTATGCATTCTATTTCAATTTCATAAGAATGGAATGCATTTATCCCCACTTCTAGGAATTTCTTCACAGAAACTGTTTCTGATCCAACTGTAGAGAAAATGATCCATAGCTTTATTTCCTGCAGAAGTGTTTCCTCATTTGAATCTCATTGCTATCCCACTCTTTGAGCTGCATGTTATTTTTGATGTCTTGGTGTTACCAGCAGTTCACAAATTGTCTGATCAGGGTAAAAAGGCACTTTGCACTCTATTGTGTAGCATTCCAGAGGTCTGGTTGTGACATTGTGTTCCTTGAACACATATGAAAGGCAAAGGATGATGCAATAAAAACAAATTTCTTGAAGGAATCATAAGTGAAAGTATGAATATTCATAAAAGACTAAGAGAGAAGCCATGGTAGTTTCTTCCACAAGTTTTCATTTGAAGAAGATAAACCTGGAGACCAGCAATACCTGAAACTGTATATCTGCAACAGCTACAAGTGAGGGATGCAGGATTTAAATTTTGGCTATAAATGACATGCTGATGTTAGAAATTAATGTTAGGATGTCAGGATGTATCCTTGTCACAGTTAAGTGTTACACCACAGATGGGTCACAGGAACACGAATGCTTTTGCTTTATAATGAATTACACCACATAGTATTTGCGTATTTTGCTCAGTGCCTACACTGTCACACTCAAAATGTGTTTTGGGTTGGGTCAATCTGGTTTGATGCTGACATTTCAAATCCTGAAGTTTTGTTTACACGTGAAAACAAGAAAGTGAAAAGAGGATAGACTATTTAAAATAGTACAGATAGTTAAAATTGCATAAAGATCAGGTTTTTGGTTTTTTGCTCTTCACTTAATATTGCTATGGTAGTGTTTAAAAAATGGTCCTGAACTTGGGCGGGGTGAAATACTTCTTGAAACAGTACGTATAAACTCCATTCAGTATCATGTACAAGTAGTGCATCACAGTCTGTTCAAATAATCTTAGGGCTCTGAAATTTCTTACACTTTTAAGTTTGAAGGCTGGAACACTGCTCTTACTTCACTGCTTTGTGTCACCTGTAATGTCACATTTTTCAGGAGATTAAGTGAGGTAAAAGCCAATGGCTAAGTTTTTATTATATGCAATGAAATAGTAACCATTGTGTAAAGAAATACCATTTTGTATTGCAAGATGAGCAGCAAAACTCTGGATACTAACCTCAAATGTACTGCTTTTATAGACTTGCTGATGCTTAATTGTACTCTAGTAGGGGAAAAAAAACCAGTTTCGTCATCTAGTCTACATTTCTGTTAAGTCAGTTTATACGAACCAGCATTTTTTCTTTTCTCATTTACTCAGGATACATGACTCAAACCCTGAAAAAGCAAATATATTCCAGGTGGAGCACCCGGAATGTCTGAAGAATTATCAGAGTTGAAAAACTGATTAACCCCACAGTTAATCACTTAAATCCATATCTCCATGTAAATGTCATCATAGTTGCCCGGAAGAGAAAGCTATAGAGAACTTGAAGAATGTTCAAATGCAAAAGGATTAATTCTAGGCAGAACGCTGGTTTCTATCTGCTTAATTTCACTATTCAAACAGTTTTGGCTGTGCCTTCATGTTTGTTTATTTTTAAGTCCCTGAATAGCAATAACTGTGTTCCTGACAGGACTTATTAAAATTTCAAACAATGTTAAAATATTCAGACATGGATAGTTATTGTTCCAATATACATTATACAGTTTTAACTGTTTCCTATAATCAATTCTCAAATATTGAAAAATAAAATTAACGCTTGTGTTTTTAAAAATAAAAGTAATGTAAGCAGTTTCAGGAGTGGAAGCTCAAAACCTAAATTGTAGGGAAATTACAGTGGTCCGATACTGAAAAAGCTCCAAAATTGTTTTGACTTTGATTTTTCTTACAGGCTGACAAGCTGTAGCATTTATCTGACAATAAGAAATGAAGACAGTGATTGCAAGATACATAAAAATAGATCTGGCCTGAATGATTGGTGCCTCATATAGTTGTGTTTGCACTCAGATGCACCTGTACCAAGCTTTGTGCCATTTAAAAATATTTATATATTTTAAAGTAAACGGCAATGCATATTAGCTCGTTTTTCTCAACACTTCATTGGCCATGTAGGCTGCTGCCAGTATTCTCTCATTTGTCAGTGCAGGGGTACAGGGCCTGTGTACAGCATTGAGGGTGAACCACAAGGTTGATTTTTTTTTTCAATAATCTCACACAGGCCTGCTAAACTTTTGTACTGTTACAAATAATTTTTACAGAATTACAGAAACACCTTCAGCAGCTGAGAATCTTTTTTTCACAGTAGCCTTAATAAACAGAGTATGTACCATACAAAAACTCTACAAAATGCGTGCTTAAGCTATTAAGCATGAAATGCAGGTGTTTGCTGAGGTCCTTGCACCTTTACAGTGCTGTTTATGTGTGAGGGGTGCAAGGACAAACTCAAGAACTTCATTTTCTTTGCCTAAAACCGTAAGCCTATTGTTTACAAACATTTAAAGAAAAGGCTGTACCATATGCGGATTTTCTTAGTTACAAAATGCAAAGCTCCTAGCTTTTCTTTTTTGCAAGATTTTTTCTTTTTTTCCTTGGAGGAAGAATCACTACTGTACTGAATTCAGATCCTCGGTATTCTGCTGACTGGTGTCTGTCCTCTGTAATTTACTACAAAGTGAAGTTTAGAGCTCTGAATAGATCTATTTGCCTGTCCTTTTCCCTCTGAAGTTGCAGGTCATGCTAAAACAACAGCTGGAACTTTCTACCGAAGTGTTTGTGTAGAATAACGATGGAAAATATTTTTTTCACTTCTAAATTTACAATGAAAACAATCGTATGTACTATATTGTATGTATCTATATTATTTATATACAGTCATCGCTACACGGAACTAATTGTACAGAGAATAAAGCCATTGCAAGTGCTTGAGCCTGCCCTGCTGAGCAGTTGGTGACAAGCATCTTGTGCATTTCCATATGGAAAAGTCGTTTGTCCTGCACAAACAGCACGTAAGGATTGGGTATCCGAAGGCTAAATAAAATAAAGCATAGAAAACAATACAAAAACCAGACGCTTGTAGATCCCGTTCCCCGCGCCCGGACCTGCCAGTCCGCCTCCGGGGCGCCGCCCCCGAGGCGGTCCCGCCGCACAGGCCTGGCCTCGTCAAGATGTCGTCGGCGGAGCTCGGGTGGTTCTTCTGCACCGCGGGCCGCGGGCTGGAGCCCTTCCTCGCGCGGGAGGTGCGAACGCGGCTCGGCGCCACTGAGGTGAGCGGGGAGCCGAAGCCGGTGCCCACCCGGGCGGTCCGGTCCGGTCCGGCTCGACGGAGAACGCGGCCGCGTGCGCGGGGCACCGCGGGGCTGGGCTCGGTCCGGGTCGAAGGGGCCTCCGCACTGCGGGCGCGGGGTGCCGTCACCCGCGGGGAGCTGGGGCTGCGCTGCCCGCGAGGGGCCGTCACCCGCGGGGAGCTGGGGCTGCGCTGCCCGCGGGGCTGCCGGGCGCGGGGCTCACCCGAAGTCTCCCTGCCGGGTCCGACGTGTGTTCTCCCCGGAGGTGGACTGGGTCTCGGGAAAAGTGTTCTTCAGGGCGGCGGCGGGGCTGGGCGAGCTGAGGAAGCTGCGGTCGGGGGAGCGTCTGTTCCTGCTGCTGAAGAAGCACAGCCCGCTGCCGGTGTCCGGGAACAAAGGTACGGCCCGGGCACGGGCTGCGCGGGAGCGGGAAGCCTCGGTTTGAGTCCTAGTTATAAAATTTGAGGTGTTTATTTTTTTACTAGTGGCTGTAGTTTTAATTGACAGCAATCGATTCTGAAGTGTCTTTCACCCAGATGCGTTTTCAACATTGTTTTAATCTGAAAAGGGCTTTTAAATTATTTTCAATAGCTACCTTCCAGCCTGTATTCTGCCGGCGCTGAATGTATATGTGTATTTTTGAGACTCTTCCCCCCCTGCCCGGTCCCAAAAAAGAGAAGAACAAACACCCCACCCGAAAACCAAAGTTCAGTTCTGCATCTGTCGTGTTTGTTTTAATAAGAAGTCTTATTTTCTGTTAAGCAAAGTGAATCCCGACCTATATCCTGTGTCAGTTGACTGTTAATTACACAGCTTCCTTCTAAGTCTCAGCTACTTGGGTCATTCTCTCTGTTAGTGTTGGAATGAGAATTTCAAGTTAGATGGATTGATACCTGCCTGCTGGTGGGTTTTTATTTGGGAGATTACCTTCCGCTTTGAGGATCAAATTTGATCATAATTCTAAAATTTTAAGTGATAACAAGAAAGTCCTTTATATATATATATTTTTTTTTACCAGCTTTGAGGTACTTAAGTGAATTGGCCTCTCTATTCCTTGTGCCTCTCTTGTAGCTAGCTTAGGGACTGCCCACACGTGTAAGTGTGTGTTGCAGGATTGAAGGCAGAGTGATGAATGGTAAGCAGAAATCTTCTTTCTGAAAGAATGAACTTGGTTTTACCGGAGATGATTCAAAGTAATTCATGTTTGTGTCTGTCTTTCAATCCTGGAAAGTGTCCTGCATCTCTTAATCCTGGGCCAAGTGCTTTTTGGGGAGGATGGCATGCTAGGCTGGTCCTGTGTCCCTGGGAATGAGTCTCACAGGTTGGTCTGGTTTACTAGAGCCACTCAATTCTTGTGCAGAATTCAACCGTTGTATGATTTAATCTTGGTTGTGCAGAGCTGGTAATCAGAGGGATGCCTGTGCGTCTTCTGGTGGGTATGTGGGTGCTGAGAGCTCAGCTGTGCCTGTGGTGTCAGCTGCTGGTTTCTGGATTCACACATTAATGAAATCTGAACACAGTCGCTGTTAACAGCTGTTCTCAGTCCGAAGGGAAATGAAATGCCAAGGCTGAAGTACTTAATCCCAAACTGCTTTTTTCTTCCAGGGAAAATGCTGCACGAGATTAAAAGCCTTGTCATTGAGGAACCAAAATACTGGCTGGATATTATCTCTGTTTGGAGAAAGCTTCATGGACACGAGGGGAAAACAGATGACATCTCTCAAGAAAACACATTGGCTCTGAAGAGAAAGTCAGAAGAGACAAATACTGCAAGTAAAAGGCAGAAAACGGAACAAGTGAGAGCAATTGAGTCTGAGGAGTGTCAGGTGGAAGCTGGAGAGAGGTGTGTGGCACCAGAGAGAATGAGAGGTCAGGAGTACTGGATTAACAACAAGACTTCCTCAGAATTCCCTTCCAAAGGCAGTGGAGAGAATCCTACTGCAAAGGAGAAGCTTAGCTTCAGTTTCAGAGTGTCTTGTCGTTGCAGTGGAGCGATTGCCAAAATGCTTACTTCACAGGTATGCTGAAGTATCTGTGTTTTAAAAGAATTTAGCAAAAGTGAACAAAGATCTGTAGTTTGTTTGTCATTTCAGTTGTGTTGTGTTCTGGAATAATAAACTGATGTAAGCTTTTTCTGCATTTTCTCAAAAAGCCCTTAACCTGCATTCACCTTAAACAAGTGGAAATACAAATGCTGGTTTTAATTTCTGTTCACTGTGACCCTTAATGTTTTTCAAATCAATACCTTTTATTGAGGATAAACAAAGGTAAGAGTTTGAGGTTTCTGGGTCTGTGGAGGCTGAGGAGTGATCAGATAAGTTTACAGCTACTTAAACGGCCATTGCAAGGACCATGGAGCCAGACTCCTCTCAGTTGTGGCAGGCAGTCTAGAAGAAGGGGTAAAAGCCAGAACTTGCAGCTTCGGTTGCCTCTGGTTGGGTATTGGGGGGAGCTTGTTCTTCAGGACCGCAGCCCCGGGATGAGTCTTGGGAGAAGTGGAGCTTGGTCCTTGGGAAAGGCCTCCAGGGGTCTGTATCCAGCCATCTTCCCATCTGTGTAGGTTTCTCTTAATTGAAGGTAACAGTAGTTTAGATTTTTTTCCTACTAAAGCTAGTACCTTGGTGAGGTGGGTCACATAAGCCTCCCTACAAGAGTGTTTGCCTAAATTTGTGCTGTGTTTGAACTTATACTCGGAAGGTAATCAGAGCTTTCTAGATGTAATGAAAGCATTAAAATTGTGAGTTGTAGTTGTGCATTCGCAAGTTTTCTGTTGGGTAATCTACTTTAGAGCTATTGGAAGTATTTTGTGCACATGATTAAGAATTCCGAAATGGTGGCAGTCAAAGAATATTCTGAGTTGGAAGGGACCCACAAGGATCAAGCCCAACTCAAGTGAATATTTTGTTGTGACTTGGTCAGGACTTGAACTTTTGCCTCTCTTGTTCCAGTTGGGTATTGGTTGTTTGCCGTGTGGTGTGTTTGCTTTGCCCCTCGCTCACCTGCTCTGCCCTGTTGTACCTCTTCTGGTGTGAATTGTGTGACTTGTTCTCTTAGGTATAGAGTCTTTCTTTTCCCAGGGATTTCTGAGGGTTGTGCATCCAAGGCTGTGATCTGCAGTTTTCTGAATTCTGGGGTTTTTTATTGCCTGTGACTGTTCTTCCCTCTTGTAGGAGATCGGAAGAGCCATTGGCATAGCACTTGTGAAGCAGTGCGGGTGGCATGCTGATCTACGGGACCCTGACATAGAGGTAGTGGTGCTCGTCTGCCTGTTGATGCTTCCAGAATCAACCCTGACATCTTCTGTTTTGTTCTTTGCTCCCTTTGCATATGGGACCATGGCCTCTCCCTGTTGGTCTTTCTGCTGCTGGATTTAACTGAAATCAGCTGGTAGCGCTGAGCGCAAAGTGTGTATGTGGTCCCTGTGTGTGTGTGCTTTCCAGAGCTCTGGAATAAACACCAGCCTGGCCACATGGGCCTGCACGGGAGGGGAAGGATCCATAGAGGAGGTGTTTCAGGATCTGGCACCCTTACAGGCTGCTGGACTCTGACTGTGTGAAAATGGAAATCACCTGAGCCACGGGGCATCTGTAGCCTCTGTGAGCAAGCAGCCAAGGGCGTGTTCTCAAGGAGCTAGACTTGAGAATGCCATTTGTGGAAGAGCCCCCCCTCGGCCTTGTCTGTGACAAACAGCTTGCTTAGTGCACCCTTGATGGTGCAGGCTGCCTGGAGACCTTCAAAATTACTCCTTGCTCTTGACAAGCTGTTTCTCCATCCCTGCACTTGGCTTGTGGAAGCTGCTCTCAGCACTGATGCTGTAGAAACTCTTGAGTTCATTTACTGGCACTGATTTTCCCACACTGAGCATTACGTTTGTTGAGGTTCATGTGGGGCTCCTGTTCTTGCCCAGATTTTTGCTCTGAAACTATTCAGGTGCTGAGGACTGGGATTTTTCAACAGCATCATGTTTCCCTTTGCGCATTCTGGGGGCAGGAATTGCAGTCATGCAAGACCTCCTGGAGAGCTCAGTCTTCTTTTGGGATGCTCTCTATGGGACAGCAGAACACTTTCTTTTAGCTGCCTACATTTCTGGAAGGATTACTTATGCCTAACTTCTATCTGAATTGCCCCTTAGTGGCACTGGCACTAGTGTGGGTAATGGTGGGTTTTTGTTGGTTGGTTGTTTTGTTTGGTTTGGTTTGGTTTTGGTCTGGGTTGGTTTTTGGGCTTTGGGGGGGGGAAGGGGGGGGAGCTGGCTTTGGCTGGTTGTTTTTTTTCTTTTTTATTTATTTATGTTGTTGCTAGTTTACAGTGAATAATATTCTCCCACTTGTAATAAATGGATTTATAACTAAAAATTCCCATGCTTTGTTAAGGAAAAATAGGCCCCCTTATAAATTCAAGTGCTTGCTGATGAATTCCTGGCTGACAAAATCCCCTTCAGCTTGCTTAAGCATTAAATCATCTTTTAGATTATCTAGTGGGATTTCTTCCAATTAATTGTTATTGTTTGTAGTATGCATTTTTGTTCTTAAAAAATAAGATCAGAAGTTTGTAGAAGCATCTGTGTCTGCTTTAAACGAGTTAAAGCTATTGTTGTGTCAGTTTGAGACTTTAAAATGTTGGGTTTTTTTTTTTTTTTTTTCTCTTTTAGATCTTTGTACATCTTAATGACATTCACTCTGTGGTGGGGATTCCTCTTTTCAGGTAAGCATTCTCCCCACCAGATTTGTCTTGGCAGTATCAGAACAGGCAAGATTTGTAAATCTCACTGTCCACTGTGAGTATTTATCTTTTGGTTTGATAATCACTGGTTGTCACATTTGTCTTACGATCTTCCTGGATCTTAAATGAGCACACAGGCCAGACTTTGCAGTGAGTTATGGTTAAAAGCAGACTTTTCCTGTCTCTCAGTAGATCTGTCCAGGTAATTTGTTCTTTGACATTACATGGCCTTTTCTGAGTGGTTCTGCTGTTGTTTTACTTAATTTTTTGGGTTGGTTTTTTTTATTTTGATGTCTGCAGGCTTCCATTGGCAAACAGAGAGTATATCAGAACAGCAGGACTGCGGTCAACAGTCGCATGGGCCATGGCATCTCTGGCTGAAATCAGTGTCAGTGAATGTTCCTTGCAAAGATATGGAGTCCTGAATGAAGGGGAGGGGGGTGCTGCTCATCGGGGCTGGAGCTGGATGCTTTGAAGGGGTGTGGTGATTTTTATGCCGCATTCTGTAATGCATGTTGACAGGATCTGCCATATCTGTGATGAGAGTGTGCTGTTACCTGCTGTTCAGCCAGGTGTCTGCTATAATTCCAGGTCCTTCTCAACAGAGCTGTTAATCCTCGTACAGATATATGTCTAAGTGGCAAGATTTTTTTCACTGTCCAGTGACAGTGAGAAAATGAAACCTTATTTGATGTTGTTTTCCAGGGAAATGTGATCTCTTTTCACAGATTAATTTGGTACCAATATCTGTCTGCAGTCCACTTGCAATATTTCCTCCTGAATGTCACCTCAGGTCTCTCTGTAGTGAAGCTACTGATGCTTTTTACTATATTCCCTTACAAGCGATCTTGGCCTGGGATTACCAGTGATTACTGTTAACCTGCTCTGGATTCAGTGGGATTATGCACATCCCTCTGTAAGCTTTGTCCTGGGTAAGGAGTCTGTCTTGCTTGGGATGCAATAACACCTCTGTTTTTGTAGGCTGGTGCCCTTGTGCTGGATCCCATGTGTGGGCTAGGAACGATACTGCTGGAGGCTGCCAAAGAGTGGCCTGTAAGTATCCCAGTCACAGTTGGCTGGATCTTTTCAGGGAAACTGGTAGTTGTGATACAGGGTTTTCTCTGTACCAGTTAGGCCAAAGTCCCTTGCTGGAAAGGTGAAACCAAACATGATCTTTCTAGGCAGCTGCTAAAAGTGTTTTAGTACAAATGTTCCTCCAAATGAGTGTGTCCTACAGGCTGGTGCAGCTATTTATTCACACTGCAGGGTTTGTGTGAGGCAACCATGGACTTGTAAAGCTTCCTGGGCTTATCCTGGGATTGGAGGAGTCAGTGTGATGGCACAGCCAACAGCATTAGAGGCAGTGTGGCTGGCTGTAGCTAGCTGGAGTCTTGCTGTTAGGATATGCCCTTGATATTTCTGTAATTTCAAGTGTCTTGAGCAGACCAGAACATTAAAGGAGTGAAGACAGCATGTACTTCCTCCATTCCTCCATCCTCTGGACTGTGAATTGTTCTGTGTAACAATAGTAGGTATCCCAGAAGGGGGGTTGTCTTGCAGGAGCTGTGCAACAAAGCATTTCTGAGAAGGGTTTATAAAATAAATAACCTGAGTGTTAACAAAATTACTTTTCTCTTTCTCTCTTGACAGGAAGCCTGTTACTGGGGTGCTGATATAAGTGATTCACAGCTAGAGGGTGCAGATGGGAATATTAGAACTGCAGGCTTAATGGATAAGATTGAGTTGCTTAAAGCTTCTGTGAAAGGTATGTCTGTAGGCTTTCCAAGTGATTTTTTTTGGGAGGGGGGGGGGATTGTACAGGTATTGTAGGTTCTCTTGAGGTGATATGTTGTAGAGCTAACTCCCAACAAATAGCTGAGTGGTGACTCTGTAGTGCTAGTGCTAGTGAAGGGATAATTATCGGTTCTTTCTCCCTGCTGCCTGTGCCTGGGAACTTTGGTAAGAATGAAGTCAGCAGAAGACAATAAAAATTATAATTGTCTGGCGTGGACAGTAGTTGTCTCTCTTTATGGTAAATGTGTGAATACCACAAAGAGTATGTACCATGTGAGAGTTCTTTGTATCTTAATGGAACACAGCCAGGACAAATCCAAAGCAGATGCAGCCCGTAACTTAAATTTACCAGGTGAGTAATGGTGAGGACTCATTAAGCTAAGCTGAATTGTTCATATTTTGGAGTAGTATTTTGAAGGACGGTGCCTTTCTTCTGTAAGAGGGAAACTGTTTGCTCTTAATTCACAAGCTAGTCTGTAGAGAAGATATAATTTCGTGGTCTTATTCTGGACCTCAAAGCCTGAGGTTAAACTATGCCTGTATGAAATTCATGACCGGCCAGCTGGCTGTTTTTCCTGTGCATGAGTGATGAAGTGTGCATATTTTTTTACCTTGCAGTATTTATTTCTTACCAGAATGGTAAGAAAGACTATTTATTTTTTATAAAAATGTAGGTTTATTTCTAACTTAAAAGCTGTGTTTGACTTTGGTTTCTAGGATCATGGAAGGTACATAGGTGTCAGGTTTTCTAAACTGAACAAGTCGTTGGTGTCTTCATCACTGGTCAAAAGCTGTTATTTCTGCATGTCTTGAGCAGGACTATAGGTGACATGTCCTTTCATTTGCAGATAAAATTGATACCCAGTTGTTGTGCTGCAAATGTTGATCCAAGAATGGTCTGGGAAACATCTCCAGCTAGTTCTAGAAAAGCTGGTGTAGAATCACAGCAGAGTTTAGGTGAGAAGGGACTGTTGAAGGTCTTCAGTCCTGTTGTCTGCTCAGGGCCTTGTCCAGTCAGTTTTGAGCACCCTGAGGGATGGAGGATCCATAGGATCTCAGGAAGGGTCTCAGACTGGCCTGCACAGCCTGACAGGTGGCCGACCTTTATCACCACAGGGCGCAGTACTGCATCTTCGTCAGGAGAACTGACTGCTGCTGGGATGCAGAAACTCTAAGGAGACACTTCAAAGACACTAGCTCTGACAGAATCCAAGCGATTCTGGCTGTAACCAGATTCTTGGGGAGAAAAGGGGGATGGAGAGGAATTTGATGTGGTTCCTTGCCATTCATACGTGTGCACTTGAACATCTCTGCTAAGTGAAGTGCTCACAAACTTAGCTCTTCTTTTGTATTTTGCTAAATTATTTTCATATTTAAGATGTACTGTGTGTTGAGAAGCAGCAGTTAATTTGGAACCATGTAGTGCCCTACTGGAGAGTCTTGGTGTATGGGCAAACATCATCAGGAGCAGGGAATCTGCAAACTAAACTATGCTGTCATGTGTTTGTCTCTTCCCTGTCTGCAGAGGGATGGTGGCTTCATAGTGTCATTTGTGAGGGCAAGTGCAGAAGGAGCTGTGAATCTGGGTGTATAACTCAAAAAGAGGTGGCAGACACTGTTTTAAGGGGAATGGGGGCATAGCTGCTGTGCATTTTTCAGACAGTCAGACATAAAGACCTGCCTTTATTCTGCAGCATTGCCATTGCCTTCAGAAAGCTTTGACAGTGTTATTTCGGATATTCCCTTTGGGAAGAAGTTCAAGGTCACGAATGAGGCCCAGCTCCTACCAGATATTCTCCAGGAGATGGAGAGGTACGTGTAGCCTTTGACACGCTTGGGGTTTGATGTAAGTGCCACAGTGGTGTGTGATCTAAGCATTCGGTCAGCTTCAGATTTGCTTTATTCCAAACATTCTTCAGCTCTGTAGTCTGACCTTGTGCAGGCTGTGGAAATCTGAGCCCTTTACTTGTCCCTTAGAGACTGTTGTGTTGTGTCTTGCAAGCTGTGAGTGCCGATGGCAGCGCAGGCTGACAGTGCGAGCTGTTCTCACAAATACTCTTTACAAGGCATGATGGTGAAATATTTCTGAGCCACACTCAGAAGTTTTCTTTACAGGGCAGAAAGGAGAAAGAGGAGAGACCTGCCTGGACAAAGTTAAAGCATGGCCAGGCAAATAAAGCTATAATCCTTTTCCAGTTGAGGCCTGCTTGTATAAAATCACAGGCTTTCCTTTCTGAGGTCACGGCCAAGCTTTAACCAGCGTGCCTTGACAGGAAGGATCTCAGACTAGAAAAAGTGGTATGCATTTTCCTTGCTGTCCAGGTATATCTCACTAGCCACCTGCTGAGATTTTAAGTGTGTCCTTTCATCTCTCACCATGTCATTTCGTGGCAGAGTTGAGCCAAACTAATAGGTGGGCTGCTTCTAACAGTTCAAGCCATCTTCCCCTCTACTTCTTGCCTGAAAACAAGCTCTTTCTCTAGGACTGATCTTCAGTCACCCAATGCAGGAATGTGGTGGGAAGGGGATAGAGAAGGTGGCATGGCTCCACAGAACAGTGTGGCAATCTTACTGTGCTTGTCTTCTGGCCTTATTTGCTCTATTGGTCCATCCTAAGCAAAATATACCCTTGGGAAGGTGGAGATGAGGAAGGGACCATTACCATGAGAGCCCCACCAGCTGTTCAAACTACTTGCTGTAAACTGAGTCAGGATAGTATTTTTTTTTTCCCTTTTCAAAGCCAAGTGCAATGTTTGGACATATACCTAGAAAAATTAATTGCAAACAGTGGTTAATTTTCCTCTGTTTCCTGAGTTTGAAAGCCTTTAAGGATCAGTGGAACAGGGAAAGGACAGACATTTTAAAGTTTCCAAAAGGAAGGGTCAGTTTCAGAATTACCCTGCTAATCTGAGAAGCCCTTGCTGCGCTTGGGTGGCTGTTCCTTTGCAATCTCCAAAAACCCGAGGCTTGATGGTGCCGTCAATCCTTGAAAGTATACTAAGGGGGTAAAAAATGAGTCCCATCTTCCCTGGTAACCCAATAGAAAGAACTGCTAATGTCAGAAATGTTTGGGAGTCAGGACAGGGCCCGGTTCTCCCATTTAGGAAGAGGTGAGAAGATACAGGATTTAAATTCCTTTTGGAGATGCAGTTTACTGAGTTGAGCCATGACACACTCGGGTGTTTTATTAAATGCAGGTGGCATGGAAGTGTCAGCAGTGTTGTGTTCTGCGCAGGCGAAGGGATGCCAGGAAGGATCAACACCTAACCGTTGTTTTTCCCGTGGTTGCCAGAGTGCTGCGTGTTGGAGGGACTATTGTATTGCTGCTGAGCCAGGATCTCCGTAAGCGCCTGGATGGTTTGACCAAGTGTGCTGGAAGTGACTCTCCCGAGGCCACTGCTGATGGCGACAGCCTAGCAGCCCCTGCAAAAGCCCTGAGTGTCGATGGGAATTCTTCCTCCTTGGCACATGGTGTTGGAGAATCCTTTCTCAGCAGCAGACATTTCAGGTCTCTGGTGCCAGATGGTGTCTATGCGGTTAGTCTTGGGAAGACGGATGCTTTCATATACAAATACAGGAAGGTGTCTGCTGCTGGGAACTGGGAGCTGTCTGGCCCTGTGCTGAAGGGAACTTGAATGCTGAGATACTTCAGAAGCAGCATGGCATGACTCGGTGGAACCCTGCTGATGCAAACAAACCCAGTGCCATCCATTAGATTGCCTCACATTCTTTGGATGTCCTGAGGCACTGCTTTTCTCTCTTTGGTTTTTAGGAGAGATGGAAGATGCCTACTAGTGTTTCAGCCAGTTCCACTGTATTGTATACAGTGAAACAGTATACAGGATATTGTGATGAGGCAGAGTCCTCAAATCCTTGTTTAGGCAAAGCTTCTCAGTATTGGGAGGAGTTTCTATGGCAGAGAAAGTGTTTATTTGCAAACCTCCAAACCCAAATGTGGTAGCCCATGATCTTTGGCCTGTCCACTCCAGCTATTAATTTTTAAGTAACATTTAAGCTGCAGCTTTGTCTGTTCTGTTCTTAATGTTCAGATTATTCTTAGGTGGAGAATAGCCAAGCAACCAGAGTTGCTGAAAAAGAAGGGAAGGCAGAAGGAGAAAGAAGCAGCACTGACAGCTGGAGTTGCAACAAGCCCCAGGCCCCTGGGCCCCGTCTGTTTTGTGTCTTGAGCCCCCCCTGCCCCTGCCTCTCCCCCTCTCTCCCACGCTGTTGTGACACATTTTTTTCTTCCCTGTACCTTTTCTCTTGATTCTTCTATCCCATCAAAATAGGGCTTTTAGAACTGCATCAGCATTAAATAAAGGGCACAAGCCAATACTGAAATCACTCTCTCCTTTGGGTTTTAGCATCCTTTGTACAAAGGCTGAGATAGCAAAAACCAAAAATCATTGCACATTTTCTGTGAGAACTAAACATAAAGACTTCTCACTGCTTTCCTAAGTTGTGTCAGTCTGCAGGAACACTGGAGGCCTTTTGGGAAGGGAAAATTAGGATAAAATATTAAATACATTTCTATATGCTTCTGTTCCAAATTTTTGACTGAAGATCACCTTAAAGAGCAAAGTTGGGTTTAATAGTGTTAATTTGTTGACTTTAACAGAGTTTCTCTCAAATCTTTTTACTAAGAAAAGTCTAAAATGGGGACTATATTTGCATTTTCAAACACACTTTTCTGTCCTGTAATATCTTGTAGTTATTAATGTATATTTTTGCAGCTGTGCAGTCTACGATAAAGACCTATTTTTGAAACTCAACAGCATTTTAGACTAAAGCAAACTTTGTTATGTAAGGGTAGGGTTTGGGTGGGGGGTTTTGGTTTTGTTTGTTTATTCTGGTTTTGTTTTTGTTTCATTTGGCTGGTTTTTTAACAGTGAGTATATCAAAGAATAATGTGTAATTGTAGTTTGAAATGGTTACTTTTTTAAAAACAGTTTTTTTGGACTCTAGTTAACTATATTTATCTAGCGTGGTTCAGCATTCTGCAACCATTGTGCTTATGAAAACATTTAGAAATAACCTTGGTGAAAATTTTTGGTTTGGTATTTTAGAAGAAACCAGCTTAGGCCATGTTGTGCTGCCCACATGCAGCTATGTGGCATTTGTTACCTTACCCATGAGATATGGAAGCATGGTTTTGTGTTGTCTTGTCAAGTTCTTTGTATTGTAGTGCATTTATCTATGTCTTAGGGCTATTTTTGGTCCCTTTTTGGTTTTTTTATACGAAAGCCAATTTTCCTAATCTCGCAACACCAACAAAAAAGCAATGTAAATGGCACTTGCAGTGCTAATCATCACATTGACCCTCATTGTTTATATGTGCTGCATTTTTAGAGGCAATGAACTGATATCTTTGGTCTGTTGCGTTTTGAAGTTGTGTTATGTTTTGTGGTTTACAGTGGTGAGACTTGAAAATAATGATGTGTGCCCTGTAGTCATACCAACACTGAAAATTTTCGAGGTGTTCCCTCTAAGTTTCTTTGGTGCTGAACTACAGATACTAAAAACTATCAAAAAAACATTCAGTGGAAAAACACATGCCAAAGAAACATATCTATGTGTGAAATTTTCAGACTTGCTGTAAGTATAGACGACTTCTTTTGTAGTCAGTTGGACCATACATTACCATATATAGCAGTCATACAAAAGTAATATAGCTGTTCTTCACAAAATCTTTTTTCTGAGGAATGACAAGCAAAGTTTTCTATATTTTATTAAAGCAAGTCAGCTGCAAATACAAATAAATATGTACTTTTGCATCAGTACTTCAAAATACTAAAATATATGCAGTTGACTAGAGACAACTCTTTGGAAGAAATTAGAAGTGAAACCGGACCTTTGCAAATATTTGTTCTTGTACTGTATACACTCTAGAAACTGGATACGTTAAAACTATATTTTAGCAACAGTACAGTTATGGTAATTCACTATATTCACAGAATATATAAAAGCAAACTATCTTAGAGAGCTGTAGAGATGAAATCCCATGGATGTGCCTGGAGCATGGCCCTCCCCAGCAGCTTTTCTTACAGGTAAATTTTTAAAAAAAAGCTAAAAGCTGATGCTCAGTACTTTGGGATCTGGCTCACAACTGCAGAGAGGATGAACTCCCTTACTGGAACTCAGGCAGTGGAGTGCCACAAACCTGCAACCAGATTGCTTCTTGTTTAGCTTAAATTCAATTTTTGTTGTTGTTGTTGTTGTTATTTTTTTTACGTATTCTTAGAGATGCTACAAGTGAAAGAAATAGACTGGAATAGCACAGTAACTGATATTTTACTGTTCCTCTTTTTCTTTAAAAAATATATGTAGATAACATGAACTTTTTAACTCTGTGATTTGGGAGAAACACTTTTTTTTCCTCTCTTTGGAAGAGAGATGCAAGTCCTGAGCCATTGGGCCAATGCTTGCTGCATTTTTATTTACGTGTTTACAATTAAACAAGGGGCTGATAAGATTGACAAGGAAGATACAATTCAGGAGCTCGCTAGTCAGCAGCCTCCACACTCTTTGGATGATGCAAAGAGCAGTAGGGTATGAACTTGTTTTCCAGTGCAAGATTAATCCATAATAACATGCTCACTGACGTAAAAGTCACTTCTTATAAGCCACTTATTATTCCCTGAAGTGCATCAATTACGGGTCTAAATTGAGAGGGAAGCTCCGTTTCCCCCTTAATTCTAGGCTTTGAAATGGTGACAAAAGGGAGTTTTCCTTTGATTTAATTCATTAAGAAATTGAAAAAGAACGGTAAAGATGAGCTGGCGCTGCCGGTTTGAACTCAGTTTATCCGTCGGGATTGCAAACACCGCCACACACCGAGCGCCGACGGACGCCCAGCACTGACTGTGTCACGCCCCGACGGATCCGACAGGGGCTGGAAGCTCCATGGAGCAGCTCAGCGCCTGCTCCACTCTCGCCCGGGATGGCCCGGGGGGTCTGGACACATCCCCACTGTCGGGGGCAGAGCCGCTGCTCGGAGGCTCCGGGGGATCCTTTATCCCCCTCGTGCAGGGGGGACAAAGTCTTGGTTCCTAGGCTTGAACCTCTGTTGGTTTACCTCTCATTCTCTTGCTCTGATTTGTTTGACAATAAATGCAATTCATTCCCCCCAGTCGTGTCTCTTATTCCAGTGACCCGTGAGTGATCTCTCTGTGCCCTTTTCCCGATCCTCAGGCCTCTCCTGATGCGTTCTGTTCCCTGCCCAGGGTGAGGAGGAGAGGGACGGAGCGGTTTTGCTGGCACCAGGCACCTGTCCAGGCCCAGCCCACCCCAATAATCCTTGCGATAATTCACGTCACCATTAATTACCCAGGCGCACGGCGGGTCTGGCTCCGCGAGCAAGCGGCTACAGTAGTTCAAAGGGGGCAAAATGGGACTGTGTGAGAGGAGGCAGGTGGTGCCGGTGGGTGAAACGTCTTTGCTGTGAGCTGGCAGGGAGAGGAGGAGGGAGAACCTGGTGCAAAGTAAAGGAGAGAGAAAGAGAGACAAGGCTGGAGCTGTGGACGGGGGCGGAGATGGCCATGGGGCAGCTGAGCATTTTGCTTTCCAGCTCTCTGGGGGGAAAGGAAGCTCTGTCAAATCCATCCAGGAAAAGAGAGGAGAAATAGCAGGTAGCGGAAAACGCCGACAATTTGGATTCATCTGTCTGAACTGCAAACGCCGACAGACTCCAAGCACCGCTGGACGCCCGCCACCACCAGCGTTGCGATGTGTCTTGCTCTGGCTGCAGCCCGCCTGTTGAGACCCCCAGAAACAGCTTCCCGCCCGCTGCGGTTCTTCACCGGCTTCTCCAGCGTGGGGCCCTTTTGGGTGCTGGTTTTGCCCAGGCTTTGGCTGCAGCGCCCGGCCCGATCCCAACCCGCGCCCCGTTCCCAGGCGGGAGCTTCGCTCTGCCCCGCGCGCCGGAGGGGATCGGGAAGCAGCCAATCGGAAGCGTCGGAGCGTGCGGCAGCCAATAGGAGCCCCGGCTCCTCTGGCAGCCAATGGGAAGCGCCGTTCCTTGAGGAACCAGTCACACCTGACAGCGCCTCACAGCTGCTTCGCTTTTGGGGACGTTTGTGGAAATTTTGGAATTTTTTTTTTCCTTAGCGCGGTTTTTTTCGGGACAGGAGGAATTCCTGCGCGGGAGCGCTACTGGTTCTGGCGCTTCTGGGCGGTTTTGAGGCGGGGGGAGCCCATTGCGGCAGTGGCGGGAAAAGGGGGGGGGCCGCGGAGTATAAAAGGGGCCGCCGGCGTCGCGGCCCCTCAGTCGGGCGGCGGCGGCGGCGGCGGCAGGAGCTCCGCGGGCTGGCCGGGATCGGCCCTGAGGCGCGGGGAAGCGGCGTGGCAGCCGCGCTCCGGCTCCGTCATCGACAGCGCCGCTTCGTGCCGGTAAGGAGCGGGAGAACGCGCCGGCGGGCGGAGGGTGGCGAATGCCTTGGGCGAGACGGGGCTTGGGCCGCCTGCGGNTGCGGTGTGCGATCTCCCAAGAGCAGCGGGGAGGTCTCCGGGGAGCGGCGGCGAGCGGGGCACTGTGAGAGCCGCCCGATGGACCTGAATGAGCCGCCCCGCGGAATGCGCGAGCTGGGAATAAATTAAATTGAACAGAATAAAGTGCAATAGAAGAGCCGCACCTAGGGGGGTCTCCCCCGCCCCGTGTCACTAAAAGAGGTGCACCGAGGGACCCTCGGGGCAGCGGTGCTGGTAAAAGTGCGGCACGGGAAAGGATGGGAAGTGTGAAGGTGACAAAATATAGAGAATAGTCTAAGAAATAATAAAAGAACCGCGCCAGGAGTAGCCGCTGTCCTGCGACAAGAAGAGCTGCACCGAGGCACCATTGGGGCGGCGGTGCTGCTTTAAAAAGTGTCACGGGAAAGGTCGGAAGTGTGAACGGAATAAAATAGAGAGAATGGTATAAAATGTTGTAGAAGTACTGCACCAGGAATGGCCGCTGCCCCGTGTCACTAGAAGAGCTGCATTGAGGGGGGGTCTCCGCTGCCCCGTGTCACTAAAAGAGCTGCACCCGAGGGATTGTCGGGGCAGCGGTGCTGGTTAAAGTGCGGAAAGGAAATGGCTGAGAGGTGTGAGGGGAATAAAATACAGGCGGGGATATAAAATGTTATAGAAGTACTGCACCAGGAGCGGCCGCTGCCCTGTGTCACTAAAAGAGCTGCATCGAGGGACTGTCTGGGCGACGGCGGTGGTTAAAGAGTCACGGGAAAGGCTGGGAAGCGTGAATGGAATGAAATAGAGAGAACGGTATAAGAAGTTGTCCCAGTTTGGACAAAGTTGGAGGAAAAATAAGCTGCATGACGACACTGATCTAGGTGTGTCCGGAGGGTGTCTGTGGCTCCACAGCCAGTCACTGGAGTGATGACCCAATTTGGCAGCTAATGGTTCTCTTTCAACTTCTCAGTCATTTATCAAAGCCAGAATCATACTGTAAAGGTACATGAAGAAACAGAGCAGATGAAAGCCCAGCTTAATCATGGCTTCT
>VZTI01001325.1:136042-151635 GCA_013397865.1 Struthidea cinerea | reverse complement strand
GGGGGTGACCTGCTGGGGAAGGACCTGGGGGACATTGAGCTGTCCCTGAGCCAGCAGAGTGTCCTGGGGGACAGGAAGGCCAAGGGGATCCTGGGGTGCATCGGGAAGAGCATTCCCAGCAGGGCAGGGAGGGATCCTGCCCCTCTGCCCAGCCCTGGGGGCACCTCTGGGTGCCGTGTCCAGCTCTGGCTCCTCAGCCCAGCAGGGCCAGGGAGCTCCTGGAGCGGGGCCGGCGGAGGCTGCGCAGCTGAGGAAGGGCCTGGAGCATCTCCGTGCCCAGGACAGGCTGAGGGAGCTGGGGCTGCTCAGCCTGGAGAGGAGCCCCAGCTGAGAGGGGCCCTCAGCCCTGGCTGTCCCTGGCTGCAGGGAGGGCTCCGGGCAGGGCCCAGGCTCTGCTCCGGGGCCCAGCAATGGCACCAGAGCAGCGGGCAGGGCCTGAGCCCAGCAATTGCCCTGCACAGGAGGCAGAGCTGCTGCCCTGGGCAGGGCCCAGCCCTGAACAGATTGTCCAGAGAGGCTGTGCAGTCTCCTCCCCGGGGATATTCCAGAGCCACCTGTGTGAGGGGATGGAGGGAGGAGTAGGCTGAGGGACTGGCCACTCTCCAAACTCCCTTTCTGGGCTCCAGTTGGATGGGACAGAGAATTCCCAGAGCTTGTCCAGCAGGGCAGCAGTGCTGGGCACAGCCTTTGGAGATGGTTTGTCTCTTGGTAGTCCTGGATTTTGTTTTATTTGGAATTGAATGCAGTTGAATGTGGTGAGCTGGCCCAGTTCTCCAGCAGTTCCTGGGAACTTCCTTTGGAACGTCCTGTGAAGTTCCTTTGGAACTGTACCTTAAATATGGTGACAGTCCATGTGTCAGCCCTGAGGTGGAGGAGTGATGGAGTCTTTGTTATGAGAGGAGATTTCGATTAAACCTGTTGGGTGTAGTGGGAGGAGAGTAGGAATCTTGGAATTTACTCCTTTTAAAAAAATAATTAATATATTAAAAACTATTAATATATTGAAAAGTAACTTAACTAAACTGGCTGTGGGGTTTTTTAACTACCAGTTAAAAAAAACCCCTTGCATTTAAATAACTCAGTTCTGTGAGGAATATCACAATTTGATTTAGTAACTATCCTGTTAAATTCTTGGTTTTTGTTCTAATTTCTGCCATGTTCCTATTCCAGAGGCGGATGCCCCAAACTTTTCGTGATCCAGCCACTGCTCCATTGAGGAAACTCTCCGTAGATTTGATCAAAACATACAAGCATATTAATGAGGTAATGGCTCCAGATGTCTTTAATGTGCCCTGATGTTTGTTACAATACATGATTTAAATGTATTTTCTATGAATAATCTCATCAAGAGATCCAAAAAATCAAGTTTTCTCTCAGTTGTTCACATCTTGTTTGAGGTCATGGGTGTCATGGTCCTGCTTTCTGTCCAGCACACAGGAAGTCTTTTATGCTGGGATTTATTTTCTGTTGTTTTATAAACAAATGTGGAGCTTGCAGGATGAGGAAACCTGAGTGGCACAAGCACACTTTGAGGTCAATAAAACTTTATTAATGTTTCTAAGAGCTTTTAAGGAAAGTGCTGAAGTGTTTTCCCTAAATTATTTCAGTGTTACTGACAAATGTAAAATATAAAATTGTTGTGGTTAATACAGGAAAGCATCAGTTGGTTTCAAACTTTGACAATTATAGGGAACGTGAAGGGATTTTTATGGTGATTAATGACTTCCCTGGAATTCTTTAGTCTTGTGGGAAGACCAAAGATAATTCTTGTTTCCAGGCTCCTTAGCATTTTGAGTTTTGCTGTGGGCACAGTGTGCTGGGATGTTCCTGTTCCTTTTGCACCTGTGAGCTCCGGAGATCACTGTTATTACATTTATCAGTGTTATTATTATTATTTATTAGTGTTAGTACATTTAGCAGTGTTATTACTACTATTTAGTAATGTTAGTACATTCCTTTAGCTCTGCTTTCCCAGTTCTTCAGTTATTCATCCAGACTTTCCTTTGGAATAATGACCTGCCTTCAAACAGAGCAATAGGAGTTGAGGATTGCTTGGTTTTCCACTTGGAGAAGTTGACTTTAAAAACCACAGGATGCTGAATAAAAGTTGATTCTCCTCTTTCTTGAGCTGCTGTTCTAAGCAGGGCTCTTAAGGAAGCTCCTTTTCCCCTCCAGGTTTACTATGCAAAAAAAAAACGGCGGCATCAGCAGGGCCAGGGAGATGATTCCAGTCACAAAAAGGAGAGGAAAGTTTACAATGATGGTTACGATGATGACAACTACGACTACATCGTGAAAAATGGGGAGAAGTGGATGGACCGCTATGAAATCGACTCTTTAATAGGCAAAGGATCCTTTGGACAGGTAATGGCTCATGATGTATTTATATAATTTATGGGAATCGCATTTGTATTTAATTGGAAGTGCTATTGCTGTTTCATTTTGAAATTAAAACTCTTTTTTCTCAGTCCTGTTATCCTGAGTTCCTGTTCAGACACTCGTATTTTTGTGCTATTTCACGTTACTACAGAAAACTTTTAATTGTATTTCAGTGGGTGTTGCATTTTACAATGAGAAATCCTCCACCTTTTGCCATCAGTTCACATTTTTAGCTTGAGTTCGGTTTTGGTTTGAGTTAGGTGTTTAGTTGGAGTTGGGTTTTTAAATTAAAACAACAATTAGTACTGGATCTTACATCTTATAAATGTCATTAGCAACATTTGTTTTGACTGGTTGCAACTTTAGCCAAGGCTGGAAGGAGGATGGAGCTTTTATTTTGTCGTTTTTAGTTTTTCTGAGATTTACCAGTCCTTTTACAGTGTTGTTTAGATAATTTTGCATATAAAGTGACATCACTGCAATAAATGTCACACAGTCAGTTGAAGCTTTATTGTTGTATCATCAGAAGAAATAGAATTAAAAAGGAGAACATTTTCTCTGAATTCAGAAAGGTGAGAAAGGGAGTTTGGGCGGGGTTTTTTGAAAACTGGAGGGAGTTTCCTGATGGATTTGGCTTCTCTTGCAGGTTGTGAAGGCTTATGACCGAGTGGAGCAGGAGTGGGTGGCCATCAAAATCATCAAAAACAAGAAGGCTTTCTTAAACCAGGCCCAGATTGAAGTGAGACTGCTCGAGCTGATGAACAAACATGACACTGAGATGAAGTACTACATAGGTATTGAAATAATCATTCTTTGTTTTTATTTTATTATGAATGGTTTAGATCTTGCTGTAGAGCTTTGGCTGCTTTCAGCTGATTTCCAAATCTATTTGGGAATATTTGTGATGATATTTGGTGGTTCTTGCCAAGCTGGTGAGTCCAGTGAGCTCAGGTAGGGTGGGGAGAAGTTGGAATCAAGTGTAGGAAGCCCACCAGGACATGGAATGGTGGGAAGAGAGTTCCAAAGGTGAGAGAACAGGAATTTGGACAGGGATGTGTGGCAGGCAGTGGCAGCAGGGTGGGAGCAGAAGGTCCCATCTCAGGTAAGTTGTAAAGGACACAGAAGGAACTGGTCTGGGATAATGGAGAAAACAAATCCATGGACACCAAGTTGACCAAAAATCCACCTTAATTAAAAGTCTGAATTCCTATGGTGCTCATATTCAAGATTTTATTCTGCCAGAAAGGGGAGTGTGCTGCTTTTTGTCTGGAATGTTTTTCCTGTTTCAGTTTTCTTGTGGTAACCTGAAGGTTTGACAGTGGCAAACCCTGCTGGCCTCTGAACAGAGCAATGTGTTGAATGTTTTACTTATTTAATGCAAAAGAATGGCTTGGATTGGTTCCTTTCTTCATAAACTGAGATTGCACATGAAGGAAATGAATAGGAAATCCAATTCCTATGGGATATTGATCAGTTTTATTAATTCAAGTAATCAATTGAAGTCACAGCTTATTAATTGCCTTGATGTCATTGTGTATTTTGAATTATTCTCATTGTTAAATATTTCCTCTGTCAATATAAGGGAGTGATAACTTATTTTGGTAATCTTACCATTTCATAAGTTTTTGGTTAATCAGCTTTACTGAGGATATGTAAAATGCCCCCCTGTGCCCCAGGCACGGCAGAAATATTTTGTAAGTAACACAGAGCTAGGAAAAAAAATTCTCTTATTTCACACCCTGATTGAAATATTGAAAAGATTTCACAAGTTTTTGCAGTTTTACTGAGGTGCACCTGAGGATGTGTAAAATGCCCTCTTGTCCTCCAAACACAGCAGAAATACTTTGTAAATAACACAGAACTAGGAAAAAATAAATGATGCTCTATTATTTTATTGGTAGTCCTGCTTCCTACGTACTCTGCTGTAATTAACCCATAATTCTTAGTGTTTATCAACGATGTTTTCCCCTTTTCCCCAGTGCATTTGAAGCGCCACTTCATGTTCAGGAACCACCTGTGCTTGGTGTTTGAGATGCTGTCCTACAACCTGTACGACCTGCTGAGGAACACCAACTTCCGCGGCGTGTCCCTCAACCTGACGCGCAAGTTCGCGCAGCAGATGTGCACGGCCCTGCTCTTCCTGGCCACCCCCGAGCTCAGCATCATTCACTGTGACCTAAAACCAGAGAACATCCTGCTCTGCAACCCCAAAAGGAGCGCCATCAAGATTGTGGATTTTGGCAGTTCGTGTCAGCTTGGGCAGAGGGTGAGTTTGGGGGAAAATTAGTGAAATTTCTGTTCATGCTGCTGAAAAGTGCAAGATTTTAAAGTCATAATACTCATCTAGCTCATTGGAACTTCGTTCATGGTGATTTTAAAACAATAACTCAATTGTAAATAGAGATCCACTGTCCACAAGAGCTTTAAATATGAATTTCAGAATCCCAGAATTGTCAAGGTTGGAAAAGATCTTTAAGATCAAGTCGAGCCATGAACCAGCAGCACCACATTCACCACTAAACCATGTCCTCAAGTGACACATCCACACATTTTTTTGAACACTTTGACACTCCACCACTTCCCTTTAGTGCCCCAGTAGATAAAAATCCACCATATGATAGATTTCCATGGTTTTTTATTTCTCCCTGGCTGTGTTTTTGTGCCATGTATCAGAATGTATCAGCATTTGGTTGTAGCAGTCTGCAGTGCTAGTTAACAAAATACTCTTTTGTTATTATCTTATTCCATCTAACTCCTCTTTCCACGGGCACTCCTTTAGCAAGTCCCCTGTTCATGATTAGTGACACTGCAGATAGGAAAAGAATTCAGGAGTTCATGGACTACTTTCACCAAAGGCACTCCAGTTCTCTCTTGAGGAGTTGGCACTGGCCAGGAGCACCCCTTTGCTTTTTCCCATAATGAATTTAGGAAAAGCAGATCAGAATATTGAATAGTGTATTCAAAGCAGCAATGAGACACAGATTTAGATGTATAAAAGGACTTTTTGCTGTAAACTAGAAAGAAGGGCTGAAGGAAGACAGTGGGAGGTGAAGTCACATCTGGATTATTTGTCCAAATCCATTATTTATCAATAATAAGATAATTTCGAAATGCTAAGAATCACAATTACAAAAACATTACTCAAGCTGAACTTCCTGCTTTTCTTTTTTGGTCAGCATAATATTTCCCTAAAAATTAACAATTAGATATTTTTATTACTGTAATGAATATATAGATTTTATAATCTCTGACACCTCGTCTTTCCCTCCACCGAAATGTTGCGTGGCAGTTGTGTTTTGTCACATGGAATTGTCATTTCCTTTGGATGCTGTGTGTGATTGTGACCTTGAGATGCTTTTATTCCAGATATACCAATATATCCAGAGTCGTTTTTATCGATCACCAGAGGTGCTACTGGGAATGCCTTATGACCTTGCAATTGATATGTGGTCCCTTGGGTGTATTTTAGTCGAGATGCACACTGGAGAGCCTCTCTTTAGTGGGGCAAATGAGGTAAGTTATGTACCAGTAATTGGGTTTTTTTGTTGTTAATTCCCGTCATGATTCTCATCTGTTTAATTGGAATGCATAAATGAGGGAAGTCCCGTAATTCTGAAGGGATTTAACATCAATATCATGACTTTTGTCAAGACACAGAATTGCCTGTTCATAATTTTCTGTGTCTCCCTCTTACTCCTTAACTTGTTTTGTACATACTAAATTTTTCTTAAATCAATTAATTTAGAACTTGTGTGAGTAGCTGACATTTGTGCCCCAGCTGGGCTGGCTGTCACTTGTCCTTCACAAACACGTTTTATTTGGGACAGGTGGATCAGATGAATAAAATAGTGGAAGTTTTGGGGATACCACCAACCCACATCCTCGACCAAGCACCCAAAGCAAGAAAGTTCTTTGAGAAGTTGCCAGATAGCACTTGGAACTTGAAGAAGACCAAAGATGGAAAAAGGGTAGGTTAAATAATTAGGATGATAATATAGATATAAAAATATATAAAATGGTGAGTTGTTACTTTGTTTTACATCCTGTCTTACTGAAAATGCAGCTTTGTTGTTTGTTAGTGTTCTGTCTTGTCAATTAAATAACATTTCCTTCAGTGTTGAATAGTTTCCTTACTTGATTTGACTTCTGATACAGAATCTGTGCACACCCAAGGCTTCACACATTGATTCCAAGCAATTCCTCCCTTCCCACAGGAATACAAACCACCGGCAACTCGCAAACTCCACAATATCCTGGGAGTTGAGACAGGAGGACCGGGTGGGCGCCGTGCTGGGGAGTCGGGTCATACTGTAGCTGACTACTTGAAGTTCAAAGACCTCATCTTAAGGATGCTTGACTATGACCCCAAGACACGAATCCAGCCCTACTACGCCCTGCAGCACAGTTTCTTCAAGAAAACAGCAGATGAAGGTACCAACACGAGTAACAGCGTGTCCACGAGTCCTGCCATGGAGCAGTCCCAGTCTTCAGGAACCACCTCTAGTACATCTTCAAGCTCAGGTGAGTTTTGGTCATGAACAGGGGACAAAATTCTGCTTCCTAATGTTGGGCACTACACGGGTTCCCCAGGGAATGGGCACGGCCCCGAGGCTGCCAGAGCTCCAGGAGCGTTCGGACAGCGCTGCCAGGGTTGCCCAGGGTGGGATTGTTGGGGGGTCTGTGCAGTTGGACTGGATGATCCCTGTGGGTCCCTTCCAACTCAGAATGTTCCATGATTCTGTGAAATGTTGATTTTTTTTCCCCTCCTGTTAAAAAATGTATCAGTCATGATCACTAAACAATTATTTTAATCAGCTGGAACAGGTAAACAGAAAAACCACAAAAACCCAACTAGATGAGCAAAAATGTGAGTGATTACCATAGATCTTATACTTTTCCCTTGCAGCACTTCATAAATCTTTATGCTGCCATTGTTTCATAGGTGTAAATTCTGTGTCCCTTTAGTTATTGTCGTGTTGGGGTTTTCCAGGTGGATCTTCTGGCACGAGCAACAGCGGAAGGGCGCGGTCGGACCCCACACACCAGCATCGACACAGCGGTGGGCACTTCACTGCTGCTGTTCAAGCTATGGACTGTGAAACACACAGCCCACAGGTAATGCTCCAATGGGGCTGAGGCAGTGATATCTTAGTACACAACAGATAAAACTATAAATGCCCCCATGTAGACAATTAATTGGTGTGTAGATAGATTTTGCTCTGTTAGTAACCTTTAATCAGCTGTGTTGTTCCAGAGGTTCCTCTAATGCTGTTGGCACCTTTCAAGGTATGAGCTACAACATTTTAATTTAATTTGCTTTGCTTCTTGTCTCCAGGCTCCTCAGCCAGAGGTCAGGGCTTTATTTTCCTAAGTGTTGTACAAATGCTGTTATTATTACTGTAATGTAAAGCTGCTCCTGTAATTTTGACAGCCAAGTCACTTATCAGACTTTCTTAAACTGTTTGAGAAAAACATCCAGGATGTGCATTCATTTTTCTTAAGGTAAATATAGGAAAGTATTGGAAATGACTCTTAACTACATGCCTGCATTTCTAGAAAAGTTGTGCAGCTGCAAGGCTTGGGTAACGTTTTAAAAGTTTGGCATAAATACGAATAACTCAATCTCTCCTGTATTGGTCAATAACCAACTGCGTGTGACACTCAGTTGACAAGGTGGTCAAAGGTTGGACTGGATGTTCTTGGAAGTCTTTTCCAACCTTTATGATTCTGTGATTCAGTGAAATCACAGCTTTGAGTCAGCATTTTAATTTTAACTTTGCTCCTGACCGCAGGTTCGACAACAGTTTCCTCCTCCGATCGGTTGGACAGCCACCGAAGCTCCCACCCAGGTCACTGTCGAGAACCACCCGGTTCAAGAAACCACCTTCCATGTAAACCCTCAACAACAGAATGCATTACACCATCACCACGGCAACAGCTCCCACCACCACCACCATCACCACCACCACCACCACCACCATGGACAGCAAGCCTTGGGCAGCCGGACCAGGCCGAGAGTCTACAATTCTCCAACAAACAGCTCCTCCACCCAGGATTCTATGGAGGTGGGCCACAGTCACCACTCCATGACATCCCTGTCTTCCTCAACTACTTCTTCCTCTACATCTTCCTCCTCTACTGGTAACCAAGGCAATCAGGCCTATCAGAACCGCCCAGTGGCTGCTAATACCTTGGACTTTGGACAGAACGGAGCTATGGACATGAATTTAACAGTCTACTCTAATCCGCGCCAAGAAACTGGCATAGCTGGACATCCCACGTACCAGTTTTCTGCTAATACAGGTCCTGCTCATTACATGACTGAAGGACACCTTGCCATGAGGCAAGGCATTGATAGAGAAGAGTCTCCCATGACAGGAGTTTGTGTTCAGCAAAGTCCTGTGGCTAGCTCGTGACTAAACTGAAACTAAGTTTGTTTCTTGTGTGTTTTTATAGAAGTGGTGTTTTTCCAAAAACAAAGTGCAAAGCTGCTTGAATCAGAAGGAGATAAACTCACTGAACCGCTACAGGAGGGCAAAGTTGACTATTTTTTTAAACTTGAAAAGATTGCAAAGGGACAATGAAGTTTTTTTTTGTTGGTTTTTTGCTGGGGGGAGGTTTTTTGGTTGGTTTTTTTTTTAAGAGCCATGTCTGGACCCACCTTAACGGATAGCTTAGTGGTGTTCACCTTTTGCTTCCCCCATTTTAACTTGCCACAACCTAGTCATAGTTTGGGTTTTTTTGGGGAGGGGTTTTTATTTTTTTTTTTAAATTTTTTTTTTTTTTTTGCTCTCATTCAACAGGGATTATTGTTCAAATGTTAGTCATAGTTGCAAGCTAGTTTCTTTTTAAAGGCATTGCACATGATTTCTAAAAAAAGGCCCTTTGAAGTTTTTGGGGTGGGAGGGGGAGTGAGTAATATATATATTTTTTTTAGTTCCCCGAACAACCATGGGCACAGAAATGCAGTACTGTAAGAAAGAGGGACCTTCAGATGACACAAATATATTATTCTTCAGCTGTAAAAAGGGACGGTTGTGACGGAGTTTGTGAGGCACATTGAGCATGCGAAGTGGCGGTGAGCAGAACTCTCCTTTTCTGAATCTACTGAGGATCAAAGCAGCAATTGTGATGGGAATTCTGTGGGTGCCACCTTTTGGAGCCCACGGGCAGTTAGGATGGAAATCTGACTGGTTTCATAACTGAGGTGCACTGAGAAGCAATCAACGGGTCGGTCCTGGCCAGTCCTGGGGAGGTCTAAGTGGTGGTCTTTGGGATAACCTTTGGCCTTATGGATTTGGACTCTTAAGTTAGAAGAGCCTACCATTTCAGATGCAATCACTTTTGGACATGCTTTTGCAGACAGTCCTTAATGCTGAAAACACAGAGAATGGGTAATTCAAGAGGCCTTTCTTTTAAAAATAGACTTTTGTGACCCACTTATTGTAAGGTATTGCAAGGTCACTTTGCGTGTGTCATAAAGTTGACTTCCTTATTGGTTGAAGGTCACAGGAGTAGTGGTTTGCGTTTGATGGAAATAGCTACAACTGTGTCCCTTCCTGCTTTTTACTTTTTTCTTTTGCTTTTTCTCGGCACGTGGTTTTCTCCACCATTACTTCTGCACAAAGACGTCTTCTGTTCATCCTGAACATTTTTAAAAAAAAAAAAAATGCAGAATTTTATGTGACTGCTTTTTTGCCTCACAATTATGCTGTGAATTTTACAAAAATTTATTTTCTTTTTTGATAATTTATTGTACCAAAGCTGTTTTTATAGCACATAGATGTCTGTAACCAATAATGTAGCAGTTCTGCACTTTGACACAAGGTGTAACTAGACCATTTTTAAATGTCAGTTGAAAAATTATGGCTGTACTATTGCTTAAACAAAACTGGAACTGTTGTTGAATTCATAGCCAATACATTTACAGCAATCTGTGTACTGAAGATAATAGATTGACATCTACTTGGAGACTATAACATCTGTTACATTATCAATGTGTTCAGGCTTCTGAAGGTTAAAAGGGACACTAGATCCAGAAGCTATGAAACCAGCAGTTGATTCTTGTATTCCTTATTAACATAATTGTAAACTTGAAGGCAAGACCTTGGTTGCATGAACAGGTCCAAAAATAATAGGCTGAGTAAAGCAAAACCCTCACGGGAGACCTGAGGTTAGCAGGCTGTATTTAACAGGTGCCTAATTTTTGGGTAACGCTGCCTTAATATAACACAGTCAGCTTGGCAGTTGCAAAATTTATGGGCCCATCCAAGAGATTTTTTTTTTTTTTGGGGGAAAAGGAGAAAACAAAAAAAACCACAAAAGCTGCGTGAGAAAAAAAAAACCCTTGGTGAAAGAATGAAGGTGAATTCCTTGATTGCCCATCCCAGATGAACAGTGTTGCCCATCCTCTATTACAGAAGCAGTGATCTACCTCTGCCAGTAAGCCCTTGGAAAAGTTAATTTTAGCAGCAAATGGTCAATTCCATGCGGCCAAGTCGTTTTTTCAGCCGGAAAGGTGGAATTTTTTATATTCACAGTGGCAACACAGCAGCTGACTACCATGTAAATGGGAACGAATCCTTGGGATTATCATTTTTTTGTAAATCATGGTTCTCTTAATCAAATATTTCTTTTTGTACCGACACATCAACCCTGTGGATGAAAGTGGATTGATTTTTTTTTCCCCGTCTTTTTTCCTTTTTTTTTTTTTTTTTGTTTTCTTTCAAAGCTCAGTAATTCAGAGAAGTTTACAGGATTTGGAAGGCTGTCACCTTAGAAAAGGATGCTGAGTTTAGCAATATAAAAAAAAAGGAATCCAGTTCTTACTGCTGTCTAGGAATATAAGGGTAATATGGAATCTGGGTAACACCGTGCGCGCCGGTTGCCACCCCTTAGCAAGCGCCAAAAAAAAAACCCCACCAAACCTAAAGCAGTTCAAAGAAATAACCTCTACATCAAGAAGAAAACAAACAAACAAACAAAAAAAAAATCATAAAATCCAGTGCTTCTGCATACTGTGTTATGTTACAGTCCAGTTTTGTGTGCTTTACTACACAGTTTGGTTACAGGACTTCTGTGCATTGTAAACATAAACAGCATGGAAAAGGTTAAATACCTGTGTTCAGATTGTAAGATCTAGTCCGGACTTGCTGTGTATATTGTAACGTTAAATGAAAAGACAAGCCCTTTGTATTATAGTCATGCAGTCTTATGTATGATAAACAGTTGAATAATTTGTCCTCAGACTCTTTACTGTGCTTTTTAAAAAGAAAAAAAGAGAGCGAAAAAGAAAAAAGTAATTTAAGAAAAGAAAAACAACCAAACAACAAAAATAATGTAAACGTAGTAAACCTTCCTATGCAATTAACCTACTCCAAGCCATGGTATGGTAGGTATAATTATACTATAATGTGTAAATAGCAGATACATTGAAACAGACTTAAAAATATGGAAGTAAAAGTTGGAGGCGTAACAGCTAATTTGGAGTTTTTAATTGAAAACCAGCGAGGTCTGCAAACCCCTGATGTGTGAACACAGCTCTGCTTGGTTCTCATGGACTGTGCTTGTAATTTGAGTTCTTTAATCCTCATCTGTTAGTCTGGGTGTTCTTACGTGCTCTGCAGCTTCCTCCCTGTCCCAGACGAGCTGGTTTTGAGGCCATGGAATGGGATTTTGGGACTGGCGTGCCATCATCCCTAGAACCCAGCCTAGATCCTCCTGCATCACCAGCTCGCTGGCTTTGGGTGCAGTAGGATGTAGTTCTGAAAAAGCTGATTTTCCTCTAGATTCTGCCAAGTGGGAGAACTTTTCCGTGTCTCTGGAGTGATTTAGCCAGGTTATTTCCATGCTCCCCATCCTCCTTCGGCTCTAGGACTGTTCAGTTACAGCTGGTTGCCACCAGAGCCTGGCAGAACGACGAGGAACAACTCCAGTTTGAAACGATTCCATGCCAGAATATGTTAACTCGATTACCCTCCTTAAATCCTTTAACTGTAAAGCTCTTAGGGCTCTTCTGAGGCTTCAGATGTTTTCAAACCCATTCTAAAAGCTGGAATTGCTGCACACAGCCCCTGGGAGTGGTGCCAGTCCTGCTGTGTGCGGGCAGGAGGTGCAGGTACATCCTTGAACCTCTCGCTCGGTTCCTTGTCCGTTTATCCCTCCAAGGACTGCAGATTTCAACCTTTCAGCCTCAGTTCTTTGCATTAAAAGATTGTAAATTTAGATGATTCTCCATCCTGATTGCTCAGTCCTTTGGGAATGGCTGCTCTGCCAGGATTTAGGCTTCCATCCCGTAAGTACAGTGGTGTCTGGAGGGGCCTGGATGCCACAAGGGTTGGATTCACCTGGAAATGTGACTCATCTCCATTGCTTATCACTCTGCCATCCCTGTTTTCATCACACCGTCCATGTGCTTGTATTTTATCCTGGACAACTGAAAAAAAAGACTTTTGAAGATCCTCTGTGGAAGAATTCCCTTTGAAACCCATCAGGAACATCCTTTCTAATGAGGGAGCGAGTGAAAACTCCAGCCTGGTGACACAGAATGTGTTGTGTTGGTTTTTAGAACAAATTCATCCCAGTAGGATCAGTCTGGAACTTCTGCATAGAAAGGAAGTGTCTTTCTGGTCAAAATTACACAGGGAAGCGGCTGCAGAGTAGAGGTACTGCGAGAGTTGCTCTCCTGAGGGTGGTTTGTGTTTAGCCTGACTTTTGGATCATTTATTTATTGGAATTCTCTCAGGGGGGACCTTGTGGCTCTGCACAACTCCCTGACAGGAGGGGGCAGCCGGGGGGGGTCGGGCTCTGCTCCCAGGGAACAGGGACAGGAGGAGAGGGAACGGCCTCAGGCTGGGCCAGGGGAGGCTCAGGTTGGACACCAGCAGGAATTTCCCCATGGAAAGGGAGGTCAGGCCTTGGCAGGGGCTGCCCAGGGAGGTTTGGAGTGCCCATCCCTGGAGGGGTCCAAGGAAGGCCTGGAGGTGGCACTCAGTGCTCTGGGCTGGGGACAAGGTGGGCATCGGGCACAGCTTGGCCTCGCTGGGCTGGGAGGGCTTTTCCAGCCTCAGGGATCCCGGGATTCTGTGATATTTTACTTAGAATGATTCCTTTTAAACTGCACAACACCTGCCCAGCAAAGGAAGGCACCTGCTCAAACAGTGCTTTTCTGTTCCATATCCCTGGTTTTGTGGGGCTCTACAGAAACAATTCCATGTTGGAAATTTCCAGCTGGTTTTTAGTTCTCCACCTTATGGCAACTGTTGAGCTGTTCCTCACTGATGAAGATGCCTTGATTTGATTTCAGCAGTTCTGCACAGGAGCCCTGTCGAATTTATGGGATCTGCCTGAACCTGAGGGGGTTTGTAGGTGCTGTTCATGATGTTTTATGGTTGATGTTCTGGAGCATCAGAGTTAATCACAAGCTGGGGTTGTTCAGCCTGGAGAAGGCTCCAGAGACAACTTAGAGCACCTTCCAATGCCTAAAGCAGCTCTAGGAGAGCTGGAGAGGGACTTGGGACAAGAGATGGAGGGACAGGACACAGGGAATGGCTTTAAACGTAAAGGAGCTGGATTTAGGTTAAATCTAAAGAAGACTTCTTTTACCATGAGAGTGGTAAAACACTGGCACAGATCGTGGCTGCCCCTGGATCCCTGGCAGTGCCCAAGGCCAGGTTGGACATTGGGGCTTGGAGCAGCCTGGGACAGTGGGAGGTGTCCCTGCCCATGGCAGGGGTGGCACTGGATGATTTTTAAGGTCCTGTCAACCCCAGACTTTCTTTGATTATGTTAAAAATGGGTTAAAAACTTCTCAAATCCGTTGTTGTGTGATCACTGAGTCCTGCTGAGCCCTGGCTTATTAATCTGTTGCAAAATCACAGGAATTGTAACAATTTCTTGAAACTTCAAGATACTTTTTCTTGATACTTTTATGGGTATTGCTTGTGTTGAGTAATAAAAGAGTAGCGTGGCTAAGTCAGGAGAAATTAATAACCAAATCCCCCTCCTGTAGGCCTCCCCTTGAGAAAGGAGATGGATTTGATGGATGGTGATTGTCAAAAACCAGGGAGTTAATGATTGGAAAATGATATATGGAAAATTCAATACAGAATTTGTTTGTTCTGAAGATCTCAAGCAGAAAATCCCAAAAAAATCTTTTTTAAGGATCTCTCTTCCCCCTCCCCAGCTGGGGACATCTTTCCCACTTCCTGTCATGTTTCCAAGCTCTCTTTTCCTTCAGATTTTCCTGCCAACCAGCTCAGGCAGGAATCCAGGACTCCTTCCCATCAATGTCAACAGCTGGTAGATGGAATTAATAATTCTGAGGCTGCAGGGATGATGGTGATGATGATGATGATGATGATGATGGAGTTCCCTTTACCCAAGGCAGGAAGAAAAGCTCGTCCTGAACGGAGCACACTGAGCTGAACTCAACAAAGCCTTTCCTGATTTGTGCTCGAAGGAAATTCCCATTTTGGAGACCTCTGAAGTCAAGAATAAGCCGAGGGAATTCAACCATAGACTCGTGGAACATCCTGGGTGGGAAGAATCCACAGGGATCACCCAGTCCCACCCCTGGCTCTGCACAGACACCCCAAAAATCCCAACCTGGGCATCCCTAGCAGCGCTGTCCAAACGCTCCTGGAGCTCTGGCAGCCTCGGGGCCGTGCCCATTCCCTGGGAATTCTCAAAGCTCGAGTGTCACAACCTCAGTGAGGACTAATCCAGGAATCTCAGGAGCCAGGGCTTGGAAAAGCAGAGATGTCACAGAGTTCCTTCATGGCAACAGTGAGAGAGTTTTGTCTGAAGAAAAAGTCCAACACTGTAACCTTGGCTAAAGGAATTTAATTCTCTTAGCGTTTGCTTTTAGTTTGAAGCTTTGGTTCCTTTCCCTCTTCAGGAACATTTCAAGGCCTTTTCACCCCCCTCCCAAATTCCTGTCCTTTCTCAGAGCTCCTCCCTCCCTTGCTTTCCACTCTGACCCTTCTCCCCCTTCCTACACTTTTTCTCCCTTTTCACATTTTGCTTTTTTCTCCTTTTCCCATCTTTCTGCTTTGAATTTTCCCTCTGCTTTTCTTTTCTCCCCTTCTTTATCCATGTCTGTCTTTCCCTGCTTTCCCCACTGTTTTTCCCTGCTTTCTCTCCCTTGTTGCTTTCCTGGTCTTTCTGCTCTTCTCACTGTATTCCCTTCCCTTCCCTTCCCTTCCCTTCCCTTC
>VZTI01001325.1:114127-130189 GCA_013397865.1 Struthidea cinerea | reverse complement strand
AACCAAACCAGAATTAAAATGCTGATAAAAATGTTGCTTTCTTTTTCTTCTTCCAGCACATTTTAGCAAAACACTGGACAGCAACATCCCTGTGCTCATGCAAAGAACACATTCCTGTTGTTCGCAGGGTGTGGGTTCATGATTTCTTTGTAGAAAGGCAACTTTTCCCTGAGTTTTGTGCAAGATGATAAATTTTCCATGAGGATTTAAATATTCTTTTTGCTGTCCTCGGTCCTTTTCCAGGAGTTAATTTACATGATGTAAAATTCGGTGTGAGGGGATTAATAATCTGTTGGCATCATATAAAACTATACCCGAGTGCACTCAGTTCTTTGAAACCAGCGGGGGACTGAATAATAAAAAAAGGCTGTTTCTCCTCTTCTTTTTTGCCCACAAAAAACTAAATCTCAGGGCCTGATTTTATATTTTTATATCTATTTATATTTTATATGTGTTAGACCTCAGGTGTGGGGCTTGGTTTGTGTTTTAATGACTCAAAATCCCAGGATTGAGGGGATTTTTAGTACACAGGATTTGTTTAAATTTTTACCTGTTCTTCATGATTTTTATCAAGAATAGTTTGAATCCAATCCTTCACTCTGAATATTCAGTGCAGAGGGGATATGGTGTTGTGTGGGGGTTTGACCTCCACTCCTACGGAATCACAGAACAGTTTGGGTTGGAAAAGACCTTAAAGATCACCCCGTTCCAACCCCCTCCAGTTAATAATTTTTAAATCATATTTAAGCCTCCAGCTTTGTCTGCTCTGACGATTATTGATTAGCAGGCTGCCTGCTCCAGGTTTCTCCCCAGTCCATCTTTGCCGTGCCCAACACTCCCCTGCAGTGCAGATAAAGCTCAGTCTCTGGCCTGACAATTCTTATGTCAAGCAAACTTCCAAATAATCCACAATTTGCAGCATTTGGAAAAAGCTGAAAAGCAGCCAGAATTTTGGAGAACAGAAAGAAACAGCTCCTGGAAAAGGAAAAGGACCTTTGCTTTTGTGTTCTGCCTTTGCTTCTCTTCCTTCCCCTGCCCCTGGAAGGGCTCCTGGCTGATCCCTCGGCCACATTTTTGTTCTGTCTCCTCCTTTCCTTCTGAGCTGTGTGGGATTTGTGACATTTCATCGCAGCACGAGCGCTCTCCACCCTCCTCCTGTTCCTCCCCCAGCGGTGCCACCTCTCCGTGCTGTCCCTTGTCCCCTGCTCTCCCTGGAGCAGAAGGGATGTGGGGAGCTTTCCCTGCAGGAGGATCCTGGCATGGTGCTCCGGGTGCCCCAGCCTCGCGTTGGAGCCTTTGGAACCACCAAACCACCTGGATTCTCCCTCCCTCTGGATCTCTGCGCTGGGATCTCCTGGAGATCTTCCCTCCACAGCTGCTCCTTCAGCTTTTCTGCAGAGGATTTCTCCCAGTCCCTCCAGAGTGAGCTGTGGCAGCTTCTTTGTTCTCCTGGATCCCTTCTCTTCTCCCCACCTGCCCCCATTTCTGTCCCATCCCATCCTTTGAGATGGGAAAAACTCAAATCCCACTCCTACAGCTCCTACAGCTCCACTCAGACCTATGGCCTGAAAATTTAAGTTGAATTTATATTAAAATGCAAATTTCTATATTATAAATTGAAGTGTAAATTACCCAAAGTCTTCTTTTCTTCCTCCTGCTTCTCTCCTGCATTGGAGAATAACTCTCCACAAATAATAAACATTACAGTTTTATGTATAGATTTAATTTTCCTCCTTGAAACTTCTACTTTTTTGGTGACTGTTACAAAACCCTTAATGATGATATTCACTGATATTGGAGCCTTATCTAATTTAAGCAAATGCTGCATTACTGCATTTTCTCTTCATATTTTTCTGTTATCTCTGTCTCTCTTTGTAGCTGAGACTTGTCTGCTTAGGAAATTCATCTAAATTAGCTGCTGGAGTAATTTGAAGTGGATTTGTTTGATTGCACAGAATCCGTTTGTGGCACTTCACTCAAAATTTAAACGGCTTCGATTCAGTTTATTCCACTCCAAATAATGATCAAATGAGGTTTAGAGTTCATTCTTATGGGCTTTTCAGAGGTCAATTCTAAAGAATTGGAGCCATGAGGAGCAGGGATTGGCCTTGGGATGAGGCCCAAAGGATGGGCAGGATTTAGTGTAGGACAAGGACCAGAGAGACAAAGGATGAGGGACAGAATAAAAGGCTGCGTTCTCACTGAGAAAATGAGCAAATTAAAATTTCCCCAATTATAAAGCACATTTAAAGAAATACCTCTTCATTTGAAAACGGATTGCAGGGTGTTACGTGATAATCTGGTGGTGTAACGTTGAGAGAAGGTGTGAAGGAAAATAAACATTGATATAATGTGAGCAAAGGCTCCCTGAAACTGTGGAAAAGCAGCTTCCAAGATGTCCCAGAGACCGAGATCATCTCATTTTAAAGTGGGTACATTCTTTTCCTAGAAGAAATATATCTTCTTCTTTTATTGGTTCTCTAATTACATTATTTTATGTGCTTTTTAAATGAAACCCTCTGATCTTTGCCCACTGCCAGGTGTATTGGAATTATTTCTGCCTCACATCTGCTCTCACCTGGCTGGACAGTGCCAGGGACACTGCTGGGACAGCAAGGAGGTGACCACACCTTTCCTGGAAGGGTTTTGCTGATTCCTGCTCATTTACTGAGATGACTTGAGCAAATATGGTTTTATTGCTTTATTCCTAACCTTCTCTGTGAGTATTTTTAGGCCGATACAATTTCCTAATTTTTTAACCTAATCCTGTTAATATTCAGCCTCTGGGATTCAGGCAGAAGTGCAGAAAAAATGACTTTAATATCTGATTATATGTTATTATTTCTTACTCTTCTGGGAATCAGTTTTTAATTTCATTCTCTTCCCCTCTTCCCTTTCCCGTTTTTCGCCTATTTTCGTTTTTCCCTTTTCCCCTTCCTCCCCTTTCCCCCATATTCCCTTTTCTTTTTTTTCCTCTTTTCCTACTTTTCCCCTTCCCCCCTCTCCCTTCTTTCCCTTTTTCCTTTTCCCCTCTTTCCACTTCCCTTTTCCCTTCTCCCCCTTCTTTCTCTTTCCTTTTTTCCATTTCGCCCCATCTTTTCTTCTCCTTTTTCCCCTTTCCTTCTCCCCCCTTTCCCCCTTTTTCCTTTTCTCCCTTTTTAAATTTTCCTCCTTTCCCCCCCTCCTTTGCCTTTTTCTCTTTCTTTTTCCCTCTCGTTCCCCTTGCCCCCATTTTTCCTTCTTTTCTCCTTTTTTCTCCTCCACTTTGAGAATTTGTACCCCGCTGGGTAGAACCTGCCAGGGGAGGAAGGAGACGTGGTTTGAGCTTCTGCAATTCCATATTTGAGATAATCCAAGATTTAAAAAGTCTCTCTGAGTCAGTGCCAGCAGGAAGTTGAGCCTACACTTCCTCAATCCCAAGTGGGTCCTTGACATTTTGGTCCAAACCCTTCCCAAGTCCATTTTTTTGGGATGAAAATGTACGGAATGTCAGATTGGGAATAGTTTAATTTTATCTGTGATCAAAGTCTGGCAATGACTGACTCATTGTCAGGGTGAGCTGATGGCAAATTTCTTCATTTCCAGATATCTCCAGCAGAGTATTTGATTAAAATAACAAAAATTAATGCCTGTTCCATTTTACAGTAGGAAAACTGATTTAATTTGATGCCTGAATTTGTTCATTATCTGTAAAGTTGAGCAAAAATGGGTTTTTTCAACCCATTTCAAGAGTCTCCAGATGAACAAAACATTTGTTCTCATAGCAAAACGCTTCATTAATTTATTTTGGGAATGTGAGGGGGAAAAAACCTGTGAATGGAAGATTCTGTTCTGATCTGTGAAGTGCTGGGATTTAATATTTGGGAAATTTTTCTCTGAGAGAATTCACTGGATTGATCTTGTAATTATCAGTTCCGATCCACAGCTTCCTCAGCAATTAATAATTAAAGACCTAAAATAAATGACTTTTTTACAAAATGAGAAAGACTCTTGAAAGGCCATATTTTCATGGCCACGCAGATTTTTGGCAAATCAGTCAGAGCTGACACAAAGAGAGAACAAAAAATCACTAAGAAAGAAAACGGAATTAGTTATTTAAATTTATGAAATGAAGCCACACTTCCCTCTGCCACTTTCCTGGGAAATTTCAGTGTCGGTTTTGGTGACGAAAGTTGGAGTCTTGAAGGGGCCCAAAATGGTTTTTGTGCATTGAACTTTTCCCTCTTTCTTTTGAATCCAGGGAGTTTGGAAATGATGCCATCTCTCATTGGAGTTACTTTGCTGCATTTCACAAAGGGGGGGAAAAAATTCCGTGTGGGGTTGAAATTAGGAATTCTCTGCCTTTTCTCTTCTCCTCATGGAGATTTCATGGTGGGGATTTGTCCAGCCAAGAATTTTAAGCAATAATTTTGGTCTTGCTTTATTTAATATATTTATTAAGGGTAATTCTGTGGTGATGATTTGTCTGGCCAGCGTTTTTAAGGAATGGTTTTGGTCATGCTTTATTTAATGTATTTATTCAGAGTAATTTTGTGCATGTCAGAGAAATGACAGAGAAACTGTAAAAAATGGCTCAGCACGGCTGAGCTCCGAACTCCTGATTCCACTGGCCCTGCCCTGTGTCCGAGACTTCTGTTGGCTTCATCAGTGGACTTTGCACTCGTTTTTATTCCTCCTTTCCAGGGATCTTTTGTATTTCCATCCCTGGCAGTGCCCAAGGCCAGGTTGGACACTGGGGCTTGGAGCAGCCTGGGACAGTGGAAGGTGTCCCTGCCCATGGCAGGGGGTTGGAACTGGATGAGCTTTAAGGTCCCTTCCAACCAATTCCAACTGATTTTGGGAAGAGCTGGTCCATGTTCAGCATTCCTGAGGAGCAAGGGCAGAGATTTAGGAGGCAGCTCCATTATCCCATCCAGCTAAACCAAAAACGTTGCTGTGAAAAGGAAATAATTTTCACCACCATCTAAGCAAGAGTCCTTGGAATGACTCCAAAGTGGGAAAGTTTGGGTTCCCCACCCCAAATCTCACTGATATTCTCAGATTGGAGACTTCTCATTGTGAAATCATAATCTTCTTCTAAAAATGCCATTTTTAATTTGATCAGAGCTGCATTTGGGGAAGATTTGGGAAGATTAAAGAGCTGGTGTAGGGATGCGATGCGCCAGTGAGGAATTTGGGACATGATGATGGAGAAGTGGCCAGGGAAGGTGACTGTGAGGGTTCATCCTGGTGAGCCAGGAATGCTCCTTCCCTGAGCTGGAAGGAGTCCAGAGGACTCCAGTCCAACATGTGGAGGAAAATTTGGTGGGATAACATTTCTCCCCTAGTTCTCCCAGTTTAAATTCTCCAGGAAAGTCAGTGCAAATGATTGCCTATAATCACTTGAGGGAAAAGAGCTTCAGCTGTGAGTTTGGAGCTGCTGCCTTTGATTTCCAAAAAGGAAAAAAGGAAAAACAGTAGGAATGGCTCTCCCCATTCCTGCCCTCTGAAAAAAAACCCTAAAAGCAGCTGGTGTTATTTGAAACTCTGAAGTTTTTACTCTGTGTGGATGACACGTGAGCTGGGGAGAAAGAGGGAAGAGCTGTGGTTTGTAGTTGTGAATTTGCTGGGAATAGAAACCGGATTTCACACTTGAGGTGAAACAGGAAGATCCGAGACCCTCTGCAGCTCTGTCTTTGGATATGACGTGGGACACTCTTAGAGCATCAACAGGCAACAAATGGGGCAGTGGGAGGGGTAAAATAAATGCACCTTTGCACTGGGGTTGCCACTGGATTGTAATTTCTGGAAATCCAGAGGAGCTGATAAAACTGTGAGAATAAATTGGGAGAAAGAAGCTTCAGCTAAAGCCACAAAATGAATCATGGATGTCTGACACCACCTCTCTCCTCCAAAATGCCAAACCCCAGGAGTTTCAAACTCACTCAGGAAATGATGAACAAACAACAGCTTTCAGGTCTTGTCGTTAGGAATTATTTACATCTCAAAGCCCAGATTTATGCCTGCTCTCCACGTGCTTGTTTCCAAACAGGTGTTTGGGAGCTGAGGGAACAAGGGTGGAAGAGAAGCCAACTCCTCGTGTTTTAGGTTTGATTTATGGCTTAAAAAGTGCCTGAGTGAGGTAACCTGGCTCTTTAGGAGGCTGATATTCTGAAAAGAAAGATATTTTGATCGACAGGGAGTACCACAACAGTAAAAGTTTTATATTTCCCAGCCAGAAGCTCTGGTGGTAGCTCCTAAGGAATGTCCGAGGTGCCCAGTGCACGGGAGACAAATTATGTTGAGCCTCTAACTCACACCCACATCAAAGAACCGGAGGAAATGGTATAAATTCACCACTTCCAAGTTCAAATCTGCAAAAGGCAGGAGTGACAGGTGTCCCAGGGTTTCTGGGAATAACACCGTGCGTCTTCTCAGGGCTGTGCTCTGCTGTACCCGCTGGACAGTGAAAATCAAACTACTCCAGCTCAGGAAGTGAGAAACCTGGGCTGCCATTTAGCCAAGGAACACCCCGATGGGTAGGCTGGGCCCAGGGAATGAGGGATTTTCCATTCTTCCATTAAAAACCCCAAAGGTTTTATAGACTCCTAGAATTATAGAACCATAGCATCCTAGAACGGTTTGGGTTTGAAGGCACCTTAAAGATCACCCAGTTCCACCCCCTCTGCCAGGGGCAGGGATCCTTCCACTCCAGAAGGTAAAAGTTGGGCTGTTGGGAGAATTCCAGAGCAAGTCAGCCCTTGGCATGGGGCTGGAGCTGTGGGTGCTCTTGTGGCAGGGTTTGTTTTTTGGGAGGAGTGGGATGCGGCTTTGGACAACCCTGGACAGAAGAGAGCACTGATTCCAGGCCTTCCCTCTCCTAAACAGCCCAAAGCGGTGCCCTGTGGCTGGAAACAGAACAGGGATTTCAGGAATTTCAGGGATTTCGTTCTTCCCTGGGTTTGCAAGGCCTGAGTAGCCACTTGAACTCCAACAGAGGAACATGAGCAACCCAGAATTAAAGTGAACTTCAAGCCATCTGTTGATGCTCCTGGATTTTCCAGCACGTTGTCCCTCCTGGTTTTGGCAGCTGCTGGATTTGTTGGGGTGGCTCCCACGGTGTTGGTGTTGTAGGGCAAAGATGCAGATCAGAACAGCTACCAGGACTTCTGCATTTTTGGGTGATACTTTAAAATAATTTTGGTGATTTATTCTAATGCTGCTAAGGTGATATTTGTTGCTAAATGACAAACCTGAGCTTGGAATATTTGCTGAAGGTCACATTCTCATTCAGCGGCGTTTCTGGGCATTGAAGAAGGAATTGAGAGCTCCAGGAGATTACTAAGAGCTCACATTTACCTCTGGAAATCCTTTTCCTCCTGGAAATCATAAGAGACTCCAAGAAAAAGCCATCAGAATATATTAGTGGATGAAATAGAGGTGTAATGGGTCTGGATTAATTATGTCGTCAATTACATTAAGATGTTACATTATCCATATCCCTTAAATGTGATTTACCACAAGTATTCCCATAGAGAATTGAGCTTTCCTAGAACATTGTTCAGGATTAAGAGGTGAAATTCCTGGGTTGAATTATTTACTGTCAATGAAAACACCACTCAGGACATACGGCTTGAAAATCCATTGTTAATTAACAGCATTCAATTCTTAATTGTCTTTGTACCAATTCAGTTGAAATCATTGACACAAAATACATTGTTAAACTGCTTAATCAATCATTGTAGAAAAATAGAGGTGTTTGATAGGGACATTCTAGTACAAAGTTTCCATGAAGCTTCCCCGTTGAAAGCTTTGGAGGCTTCTATATTTTTTTTTTTTTTAAAGCTTATGTTACAAAAAATGAGAGTTCATAAACTTTACAGTCCGTACTACATGGATACCAAAGACAAGAGAATACAACGGGGGGGAGAGAGAGAAAGAGACAAAACACACACACCTTAAGCTGTAAGTGCCCTATTCACAAAAATAAAGCTTACACATGCGCATGCCCCAGTGGCGGAAAGTCTCTTTTTCTGGGCTGAAGGACACCAAAAAAAGGTTTCATCAGGGCCCTGAGCTGCTGTTCCGACCACAACAAATTTTCTCAACCCGCAGCAAGGACTTCTAGAGTGGCCCAGTGAATTCCAAGAGCGAAAAGCAGGTTTATCCTCGGAGGGAAAGCTTTGCTTTCAGCTCATGCACCTTTGGCGGGACGGACACGCGCGGGCGGCTCCTCGGCACCGGGGTCGCGCCAACCCCGGCTCCAACGCTTCCAGAGGGGCTGTGGAGCCGCCTTTCCCTAAAAAACTCTCAGCACCCCTCGTGGGGAGCCGTGGGGGTGGTGATGGATGGGCTGGAGCACGGGGCAGCCGCTGATGCTGGGGCAGAAGGACGAGCTTGGGAAGGGCTGTGGCCAAGTGGGTGCTGTCTCCCAGAAGTGTCTCCAACCTTCACTGAGCTGCCAGAATCATCCACTCTGGGTGGAGGGACCAAAAATCCTCATCCTGCACCATTCCTTGCAGCCTGGGAAAGCCTTTTGGGGGAAAATGGTCAGTGCTGAAACCAAAAAAACCTCTTCCCATCCAGCCTGACCTGCCCTGGTGTGCGACCCTTCCCTTCCCCAGGCCCTTCCCTTCACCTGGAGGCCCCCCCAGATCAGCCACCCTCTCTGAAAATCAGCAAGGGGCAGTTGTACCAGCAAAAAAAAAACACAATAAAAAAAAGGAAGAGAGGTGTGAATTTAATGCCAAAGCTATATCACAGTGCAAATTTTCCACCTGCCCACCAAGTTTCTCCTGAGGTTTATTTTTATAGTTTTTTTTCTCTTTTATTTTAACGTAAATTTTTCTGTACAAAAAAAATGCTTCGGATTCTCTTCAGTGTTTTCTTTCTTCCCGGAGTAGGCAGGCATTAAAACAAAAAACAAAATTAAGGCTGCAGCTTCTCCTCCTGTGCTGGCAGAAAGTCTGTTCTTGGTGGGGCTGAGCTCCCCCACTCCCGTGCGTGTTGCTGTGGAAGCAATGAAAGTTCTCTCTGCCCCATGGATGGAATGCCCAGGGTTTTCCAGGGATTTACAACAACCAGGGAACTACCTAAGGTGGAGAAACTCACTGGGGAATCGCCCTCCTGAGCGTGGGTGGCAGGATCCATGTGTTTTTCTGGGAATCCTCGTGGAAGGACACCCCCAGGGATGCTGTGCCCCCCACGCCTCAGCACCGGCACCGCCAGCAAATGGCAAATCTCACGGATTTCTCACACGAAATCCAGCTGTTTCTTTCCCAGCTGAAGTAGCTAAAATCTACTGGCTGAGGTGCAACATTCATTTTTCAATGGCTTGTGTGGGTTGGTGTTTTGTTTCTTTTTTNNTTTGTGTTTTTTTGTTTTTTTTTTTTTTTTTTTTTTTTTTTTTTTTTTTTTTTTTTTTTTGTGTAGCAAACTACTCCGCTGAAATCCCACGGTTTGGGTGGGGAGGAGGGAGAAGATTCCCTGGATATTGCACAGTGAGGATAACACCTCCACACGACACATGCTCGCTATGTGAAGAGGATCCAGGAAATTCCGTTTAGCCATGAGTTTGCCACAGCCTAAATTTTTCGGTTGAACTGCCCCCCAGAAAAGAGTAACCAGGAAGGGTTTTGCCGTATTTGTAAACATTTTCACAGTATGTCAGGAGTTCTGGTACAATATCTCTGCCCTGCCCTCTCCCAGACTTTATGGCTTTTTAGAGTGAGTGAAACGCTCTGTTTGGCAAACAGTGAGGTACTCTAAATAGCTGCCAGTCTGGTACACTGAAGAAAATGTCATGCACTGGAAGAGTCAGAGAGGGGAGGCGACAAAAAACCCCAAATGAAAATCAATATTACACTCCAAATATTTGAAGAGAAATGCCTACTCGATGGGTAGTTAGTTTTTGCATCCCAATATTTCTAGAGCTCTGTTTCTAAACCTACATTAATTACACAGCTGTGTACATTAGTTAGAAGTTCTTTACTACAGTACTTTTGTACATGCGGTGTTTATTACTAAATGTAGAGAGAAATAGTTACATAAGGCATATGTACAGGATCTGTGGGGTTGCAGGTCCCTCTGCTCACCTTCCTCTTAAAGCTGCAAGGCCCATTCCACTGCCACCCAGTCTGTGAAACTGTCCTGAAATACATAAAAACCACAGTCAAGGCCCATTGCTTTGCTGAACATTAATTAGTCTTTCCTCCTAAATCCCTTGCATGCATTTCCTTTGCACCCAGGGATTGGTTTCTGTGTTGTTGATGTGAATAAACCTGGAGGGCTGCACCGGAGAGGTGCCATCAGTCCCTGCCAGGGGGAGGTTCCACCATCCTTGATGGGTGTTGCAGCTTTAATCCACGCCTTTGCTGAGTCTGGGAATCTCTGGGGTTGAAGTTGGGCGGGGATTTCGCATCTAAAGAGTTCGTTTTCCGTGAGTTACCAGTAACAGGAAGAGAAAAAAATTAAAGGCGTGTCGCAGAAAGAAACAGGGAGCAGAGAGGGAGAAGACAAAGGAGGTGGCGTGGCCCTGATTTCTCCGCTGGTTCTACACTTTGGACTCATTCTCCAAGTTGGCCACGTCACCATTTCTTTCGTTTTGGTCTTCTTGGTTCTTTTCCTCCTCCTCCGTTTCCAGCTCGGCGTGTTGGTCCAGCTTGCTGGAAACAGACCAGGTCAGGGGCAGTTCTGCTCGGCTGGCCATCTCTGCCAGCTCTTTGGCACTGTAAACGGGGGTGTTGGTCTCATAGGTTTCATGAAAACTGTTGTAGTCAACCTCATAAAAGCCATCCTCCAGCGTGAGGACGGGCGTGAAGCGATAGCCCCAGAGGATCTCGCTCGTGATGTAGGAGCTGCGAGCCTGGCAGGTCATCCCTGCAAGAACAGAGAAGGAACAAGTGCAGTAATCAGGACCCACTGCTTCCCCAAGTCTTTAATTTATTCTTTTTTCTGTCTGTAAGAAGGCACATGCCAGGACAGAACGAGGTTCGACATCACACGAGGCGGAGCTTAGCAATCAATTTTAGGCGTATAAGCTGAGGTGCTCAGTCTGCCAGCGAGGATTTTAACAACAATTTCTTTGTTAGACACTGCTCTTCTGCCTGAGTTTCACCAACTCACCTGCTGCTGTGTCTCGGGTGGTGTGGGCAGTGCCCATGCCTGGCACTGTGCCATCCTCTGTCCCCTGGCTGTCCCAGACCCACGCTCAGCACGTGCCCAGGGTGACAGGAATTGTCACCAAAGCTTCTCCCTGCTGGAGCCCACCCCTCGTCCCGGGATCCAAAGGGTCCCTCGGCTCCCCTGAAGGTGGGAGTCACCTTTTCAGAGACTCTGATCTGAGAGTTGGGCTGGTGGGCAATGCATAAACACCAATAAAACTCCTGAAGGGTGTTGGGATCGTGTCTGGAGTGGAATTGGGATAACTGGGATTAATTCCTTTGTTGCATTCTCTTCCCGGCTCTGCTGAACCTCACTCTATAGGGCAAAAAAAATACTGTGCTTTCTTCAGAGGCACAAAGAGAGGTGCTGATCCAAGCTCAGTGCACATTCCAGAGCGTCCTCTGGGTGAAGGAATTCCTGGGAATGGCGGGGACTTGTGACTTGGAACCTGCTCCATCCCAGACCCTCAGGGAAGCACTGCAATAAAATACTGATGCTCAGGAGTGGGAGGGAAAAACCCAAGAAAAATGGGAAACCCAGCAGCCCAGGCAAAAATACCAGGAGAAACGAATTTAAGAGGCCGAAAATGATGCCAGCTTTGATGGCTGCACATTGTTATCTTTGCATTAGTAAGCCGGACAGTATATGTGGAATATTTAGTAAATTAAATTGTTTAAGCCCCTGGACAAGCCTGCCACACATCAGTTATTTGGAAGGTAATCACAAACAGTTAAAAATAACAAATCTAGAGAGCACAAATGGCAGGCTGTAGAAATGCCCATTGTCTCTCTGCACTGGTGGCATCATGGAAAGTCACACGGAGGGTCCTGTGAAGAGGCAGCACTGGGAGTTTAATATCCCAAATCTTTTCCAGAGCTGTGAAGACTGTTCCAGGTAATTCTGCCCTCATTCTATCGAGCCTTCTCTCCCAAGCTCTCGTTTCTTCCTTCTGGTGGCTGAAAATTGCTGTTTCTCTGGATTCTCACTTAAAATGTCACCTTTAGGAAGACCTTACCAGCTGTCACCACACTGTGACACTGCTCCAGTGTTTCACTGCCCTTCCTGCAGTTCCTTGGATCCCGTGGAGTCATAATTGCCAGGGAAAAATGTGGGAAAGCTGCTGCTCTGGATCTCCCTGCTGCAGCCAGGCAGGAACAGCACCTCAGCTCTCTTTCTTTAGGCCTGGCACAAATATTTAAGCCTTTGTTTGTCTCTTTGTGCTTCCAGGACAAGTTTGCATTTCAATTCCCAAGAAACACACATATGGGAATACAAAGAAGTCCCCATTTTCCTGCTCTTTCACAGGTGGGAAGGGTGGGAGGACACCAAGGCCTGTCACAAAATCACCTCTTGTGTCGTTTCCCGTGTGATTTTGAGTTCTAAGGGATGTTTTCTTTCCTGAGAAATCACGGAGGGAGAGGAATGTGGCAGCTCACAGGGCACTGTACATAACAACCCCGTGGAGCTCCAGGCTGGGCAGAGGGGCTGGAAAGCTGGGAAAGGCCCTGGGGGTGCTGGTGCCAGCGGCTGGACACGAGCCCAGGGGTGCCCAGGTGGGCAAGAGGCCACTGGCAGCTGGCCTGGATCAGGAATGGTGTGTCCAGCAGGAGCAGGGCAGGGATTGTCCCTCTGTGCTGGGCACTGAGAGGCCCCTCGAGGGCTGTGCCCAGTTGTGGCTCCTGCAGGAGAGCCCTGGAGGGGCTGGAGCGTGTCCAGGGCAGGGAGCGGAGCTGGGAAGGGGCTGGAGCCCCAGGAGCGGCTGAGGGAGCTGGGAAAGGGGCTCAGCCTGGAGCAAAGGAGGCTCAGGGGGGACCTTGTGGCTCTGCACAACTCCCTGACAGGAGGGGGCAGCCGGGGGGGTCGGGCTCTGCTGCCAGGGAACAGGGACAGGAGGAGAGGGAACGGCCTCAGGCTGGGCCAGGGGAGGCTCAGGTTGGACACCAGCAGGAATTTCCTCATGGAAAGGGAGGTCAGGCCTTGGAAGGGACTTTCCAGGGAAGTGCTGGAATCACCACGCCTGGAAATGTCCAAAAACTGTGTGGATGTGGCACCTGAGGACAGTGTTCAGTGGTGAACGTGGGGGTGGTGCTGGTTGATGGTTGGGCTCCATGATCTGGAAGTTCTTTTCCAACCTAAATGATTTCATGAGTCTCTGATTCCCTGATCCGACCAGAAACCCCTGGACGGGCTCCCCAACGGAGGGTGTCATTCCTAAGACTCATCTGTTCCTAATCCCTTTACTGCGGGAATTCAGCTTGGAAGTGAGTGCGAAATTTGGAGTTTTCATTACAAGGAAAGCAAGAACTCGGTGATCCTGCTGCTTTGGTTAGGAAAAATTGCTCTGCCTGGTGGGAAAGAGGAGGGACAATTTTCTGCAGAAATCAAGAAGATTAATTGAACTCTGTTAATTGAACTATGTTCTATGGCTCATAAAAAACAACCCCCCCTCTGAAATGTTGATCTCCGTTTTTAATTTAGGCTCCCGTTCCACAATGATTTAATTCCCATTCCTTTTCCACAGCTGGATGAAGCACTTTCAGAGCTAGAATGGAAGTTAGGATTTTTCAAGTCAGTGAAACGAAATTATGGGGATTGGGCGAAGGAGAGTTTTAATTTTAGGCAGCCAAGCTAACCTGGCTTTTTATTGTTTTACTATTATTTATTGTTATTAAAAATTGTTATTGTTTTGCTTTTAAATGGGAACAAAAAAGGTCTTAGCTTCTGCAAGAAGCTGGGACCTTGCTCTGGCTCCACTGTTCCTCTCCAGAGCAGGGGCTCCTGTGCCAGGATGGGAGCGTGGCCTCTACTTATTTCAGGGTGCCCTGGCAGAAGATTCCCTTGCAGCAGAAGGAAAAGTGTTATTAATGTATATTAATTAATTAATGTTTGCCCCACACAGCCTAAGAGAATGACAGAATAAATCCCCCACAGCTGTTGCTGATAGGCAGATAAGGTTCACCCCCACCTCTGACTGATGAGAGTTAATTACAAAGTCGATGCCACCTCTGGGTTTATTACTCTTGAGATGTTGCCCTGTGCAGAAATTTGGAGGTTCCTGCTGTCTGCTGCTATTCAGGCTCCAGCTTTGCTGTCTCACAGTGCCACGAGGGTTTGCTGTGATGACCCAGAGCGACCTGATGCATCTCCTCAGAGTGCACTTAATTGAAGATTAAAAGGTTGTGTCAGGCACTCTTACCGTGCAGTGTTTCCCTTTGGGGCGGGAGCCATCAAAAATAAAACACTTTAAAAAAATCAGGGGAAAAGGTTGCTTCGGAACCGTGGGATCAAATCCACGTTTGGGCTGAAATGCAGTGATTTCAGTGAATTTCCAGCCCTGCAGTTTGCACACAGTGACAGCCGCATTCAGCTTTTGTTCCACTCAAGACAGGCCTTTTTTACAACGGCACCTTTTCTTTTCAAATTCCATTTCTGGGATAAAAAAAAGGGCTCTCGATGAAATGAGGGGCCGAGCATTGTGGCCCACGACTGGCTGCACCTCTGTGACAGTCACAGCGATTTTGAGGTTCAGCAATTTGCTGCTGGCACTTGGCAGGGCCAGGCAGACTTTCTGCTGCACTGAATTATTCGGGATATCCCACAAGAAGGGCCTGTTTTCAATCACTGCCTGGGAATTCTGCCTCACACTTCAGCCTGGAGTAAGACTCAGCAGCAAATTGTGCGTGGAGCACAGGGGTGTCCCCATTTCTGGGGTGAGTGGGGTTTCACTCATGTGCAGGAGGACAGAATTTGGTCTGGGCTCTCCATTTGGGAGCTGAGATTTCCTCGTGCCTGTGATGCTCCTGTTGAATTCCTTTCACCCTGTCTGTATCCATGAGAGCCTTTGCTGAGGTACCACTGCAGAGGTTTTGATCTACTTTGCAAAAAGTTCACTTGAATCATGAGAACTTTTTAAAACCAAAACCAAACATGAAGTTCTTGCCCCTCTGAGATTAATTCCTGCAGCCTCTGTGTGCTCATGGTGGAGCTGTGGGAATCAGGAAGCAGGAGAGGCACTGGCCTGTGGCTTTAGAGCTGAGTTTGCACTTTGTCTGGGGCAAGGGGGAGAAGATGGGAGAATTTTACTCAATCACTGTGGTCGAAGAATCCCAGAATGGTTTGGGGCTGGAAGGGACATCAAAGATCCTCCAGTTCCAACCCCTGCCATGGGTGGGGAGTCTTCTCTTAGATCAGGCTGCTCCAAGCCCCAATGTCCAGCCTGGCCTTGGGCACTGCCAGGGATCCAGGGGCAGCCACAGCTGCTCTGGGCACCCTGTGCCAGGGCCTGCCCACCCTCCCAGGGAACAATTCCTGCCCAAGATCCCATCCAGCCCTGCCCTCTGGCACTGGGAAGCCATTCCCTGTGTCCTGGCCCTCCAGGCCTGTGTGAGAAGTCCCCCTGCAGAAAAGTCCCTCTGCGATGACGCCAACGTGGAGGGAACTGGAGGAAGGTGCGCCTGGTTCGTCGCTCCAGGAAGCCCAGGTGGATTCCAGCTTTGCACCCAAGCCCTGCCCCCGTTTGGGAAGGATCCCCAGCGAGGCAGGGCCGTGCTCTCTGCCCCACTGACCTTTTGCACCCCGACGTATTCGGTGAAGGATTTGTCACTCTGCTATTTTTGGGTGTTCTCAAGAGAACGAGAAAGCGACGTGGGCTATCAAAAACCAGCCAAAGGCTTGGAGTCAAGACCCCCTGCTCGATCCCTCAGTTTTCCTGCAGACACTGTGTGGGCTTTGGCAAATCCCCCAGCTTTGCTGGCTCTGTTTCCCTGCTGTGCCACCAGGAACACGCTGAGATGGAAAAGCAGGAGATGTGCTGGCAGTAGCTTCTCTTCCTCCTCTAGAATTTTTTTCGCTGTCAAATTTGTACTAAACAGCTCTCCCTGGTGTGAAAATTATTGCCTCAAAAAAAAAAAAAAAAAAAAA